>JAODAL010002537.1:0-193653 GCA_025379985.1 Phyllomedusa bahiana | reverse complement strand
TTTTTTAAATGTCCCCCATGCTCTCTTCTAAAAAGGTTTATATCCCCCAGTGGGGGAGTCAAGTACACGCCCGTATGCTCTATAATGTCCTCCATGCGCTGCTTCTGAAAGTGTAATCTCCCATTGCGGGGGGCCCACAGTTTCATGCTCAGTACTCCCTTTTAAATGCCTCCATGTGCTGCTTTAGTAAGTGTTATATCCCCCAGTGCTGGAGTCCACTCCCCCTCCCATGTGTCTTAAATGTCCTCATGCTGCTCCCTTTCTAGTGTAACCCCAATCAAAAGTAGGGCCAATAACCCTAGCTGCTACTAGTTCCCTGGAAAAGAATCACTTGGCCCAAAGGGGGTTTTTTTTTAACCCAGAGACGACAATCACAGGAATCGAGCCGGATGAGCAGTCGTGCCCTCCTGCACATTTCTGGGTGAAGTCTCCCCTTTAGGACGGTCTGAGCACTCATATGAATATGGATCACGGACCCGTTCCCTGCACTGATGAGTGTGGCTACTAAGGTGCGGCTGAAGCGCCAGGATACTTAACACTTCAATTTTACCCGCTAATCAAGTGCTACAGCGCCGAGTGCCGAGCGCCATCTCCGCCTATTCCCGCATCTGTAATCTGACCTTTTTAGAGAATAACAGAACTCACGGAGAATTAGAACCTTCCTCCTTTCTTAGACATTAACCTTTTAAAAAATGCTTGCAGGAAAACATTGCATTAGTAGGAGCAGTGTGCGTAAACTCTACGACAAACCCTCCCTCACAGGTCTGAGCAGAGTCTCAGGTCAGCGCCAAGGCTTCTGCGGTGCGTCAATCACAGGTGGGCGCAATCTCATGGGGGGGGGGGGTTTGTAGGGTTAAAAGAGGGTGTCCGGGTCTTTTCTGTTAATTTAATTAGGTTTATTCTGGAAAAAGCAATCTTACTTCACATTATGGAAAAGCGAGTTGTGTTACATCATGGGCTTCACTTTATTGTCAGTATCATGTTTATGTCGGTGAGTGGTGACATTTCATTGTCAGCTGCCCCTGCTGCCTGAGTAGCGGGCAGATCCAGAGGATAAATATCTGTTACATGTGTGCGCTAGGATAGCAGGCCGACCAGGGCTTCTATACTGTGTAGTATTAAGGGAAGAAGTTCTGAACGCTTCTATAGTGTATGTAGTAGTAAGGGGTGACATTCTGAGCTCTTCTATCGTGTATGTAGTAGTAAGGGGTGACATTCTGAACACTTCTATAGTGTATGTAGTAGTAAGGGATGACATTCTGAACGCTTCTATAGTGTATGTAGTAGTAAGGGGTGACATTCTGAACGCTTCTATAGTGTATGTAGTAGTAAGGGGTGACATTCTGAACGCTTCTATAGTGTATGTAGTAGTAAGGGATGACATTCTGAACACTTCTATAGTGTATGTAGTAGTAAGGGGTGACATTCTGAACGCTTCTATAGTGTATGTAGTAGTAAGGGGTGACATTCTGAACGCTTCTATAGTGTATGTAGTAGTAAGGGGTGACATTCTGAACGCTTCTATAGTGTATGTAGTAGTAAGGGGTGACATTCTGAACACTTCTATAGTGTATGTAGTAGTAAGGGGTGACATTCTGAACACTTCTATAGTGTCTGTAGAAGTAAGGGGTGACATTCTGAACGCTTCTATAGTGTATGTAGTAGTAAGGGATGACATTCTGAACGCTTCTATAGTGTATGTAGTAGTAAGGGATGACATTCTGAACGCTTCTATAGTGTATGTAGTAGTAAGGGATGACATTCTGAACGCTTCTATAGTGTATGTAGTAGTAAGGGGTGACATTCTGAACGCTTCTATAGTGTATGTAGTAGTAAGGGGTGACATTCTGGTCTCTTCTATATTGTATGTAGTAGTAAGGGGTGACATTCTGAACACTTCTATAGTGTCTATAGCAGTAAGGGGTGACATTCTGAACGCTTCTATAGTGTATGTAGTAGTAAGGGGTGACATTCTGAGCTCTTCTATAGTATATGTAGTAGTAAGGGGTGACATTCTGAACACTTCTATTGTGTATGTAGTAGTAAGGGGTGACATTTTGATCTCTTCTATAGTGTATGTAGTACTAAGGTGTGACATTCTGAACGCTTCTATAGTGTATGTAGTAGTAAGGGATGACATTCTGAACGCTTCTATAGTGTATGTAGTAGTAAGGGGTGACATTCTGAACGCTTCTATAGTGTATGTAGTAATAAGGGGTGACATTCTGAATACTTTTGTAGTGTATGTAGTAGTAGGTGTGACATTCTGAACGCTTCTATAGTGTATGTAGTAGTAAGGGGTGACATTCTGAATGCTTCTATAGTGTATGTAGTAGTAAGGGGTGACATTTTGATCTCTTATATAGTGTATGTAGTACTTAGGGGTGACATTCTGAACGCTTAATGTATGTAGTAGTAAGGGGTGATATTCTGAATACTTCTGTAGTGTATGTAGTAGTAGGTGTGACAGTCTGAACGCTTCTATAGTGTATGTAGTAGTAAGGGGTGACATTCTGAACGCTTCTATAATGTATGTAGTAGTAGGTGTGACATTCTGAACGCTTCTATAGTGTATGTAGTAGTAAGGGGTGACATTCTGAATGCTTCTATAGTGTATGTAGTAGTAAGTGATGACATTCTGATTACTTCTATAGTATACAGTATGTAGTAGTAACGGGTGACATTCTGAACACTTCTATAGTGTATGTAATACTAAGGGGTGACATTCGGAATGCTTCTATAGTGTATGCAGAAAGGGGTAACATTCTGAACACTTCTATAGTGTTTGTCTTAGTATGGGTGACATTATGAATGCTTCTATAGTGTATGTATTAGTAAGGGATGACATTCTGAACATTTCTATAGTGTATGTAGTTGTCAGGGGTGACATTCTGAACGTTTCTATAGTATATGTATTAGTAAGGGGTGACATTCTGAACGCTTCTATAGTGTATGTAGTAGTAAGGGTTGATATTCTGAACGCTCCTATAGTGTATGTAGTAGTTAGGGATGACATTTTGAACGCTTTTATAGTGTATGCAGTAGTAAGGGGTGACATTCTGAATGTTTCTACAGTATATGTGGTAGTGAGGGGTGACATTCTGAACGCTTCTATAGTGTATGTAGTTGTCAGGGGTGACATTCTGAATGCTTCTATAGTGTATGTAGTAGTAGGGGGTGACATTCTGAACGCTCCTATAGTGTATGTAGTAGTTAAGGGTGACATTTTGAACGCTTCTATAGTGTATGCAGTAGTAAGGGGTGACATTCTGAACACTTCTATAGTGTATGTGGTAGGAAGGGGTGAACATCATCACTTATTGACATAAACATAATACTGACAATAAAGTTAAAGTCATGTAACACACCGAGTTATTCAATACACTGTAGCTTTCCATTTCCATAATAAGCTTAATAAATGAAAAAAAAACCTGTTAACCCTATTTATATATAAATACACATATTTCTATATTCACAGACATTGGTGTGTCTGTGGTGCTGTAGGAGATATCACCCTGAACAGGGCACACATTGGTGCTGGTGCTTTGTGTCCTTGGCATCACCTAAATTTACCCTGTTCCATGTGGTTTGATGAATTGTCCCAGTCCGTCCTCTGACCTTTTATTCAGGGCTGCGTCTTGTTCCTGTGCCAAGTGTTTGCGAATTTTCCTTCGGACATTAACCTCTACCACCTCTGCTGGGAGAAGATACCATAAATCTCCAGACGTATATAGAAAATCCTCATCTTTCATCTCCCAGTTTAGTAACTTTATTTTTGTTTGTATTGTTAACGCTTCGCGTCCCTGAGCTTACGCAGCAGATGACAGAAATTTGGGGAAAACTAGAAGAACGTGTCCACGGTATTTCTATACAGCAGCATAACCTGCAGCAAGACTCGAGTGAGTTCTATGAGCATTTCGAGGACTGAGTCTGTGTGGCCTTATTTACTCATTTCTGAAGGAACAGCTCCAGTCATTACACCAAAACATATTTTTTGGCTTAATTTTTTTTTTAGTACATATGTGGAAATCCATTATACATTCACTTGGGGCTATTAACTATATGATCTCCAGAACTTCCTGGTATGTTGACAGCAGTTCTGTATGTGGATCAGTTGTTAGTCAGTGTAGCATGGTGGCTCGATGGTTAGCACAGTGTAGTTTGGTGACTCAGTGGTCAGCACAGTGGCTAAGTTGTTAGCACATTGGCTCTGTGGTTAGAACAATGCAGCAAGTTGGCTCAGTGGTCAGCACGGTGCAGCACAGTGGCTAAATTGTTAGTACATTGGCTCTATGGTTAGCACAGTGCAGCATGGTGGCTTAGTGGTTAACATGGCGCAGCCCGGTGGCTCATTGGTTAGAATGATGCAGCATGGTGGCTTTGTGGTTAGCATGTTGTAGCATGGCTCAGTGGTTAGCTTAGTGGAGCACGGTGAATAAGCTGTTAGCATAGTGGCTCAATGGTTAACACAGTGCAGCATGGTGGCTTTGTGGTTAGCATGGTGCAGCCTGGTGGCTCAGTGGTTAGAAAAAATGCAGCATGGTTGCTCAGTGGTTATCAGAATGTAGCTTGGTGACTCAGTGGTTATCACAATGTAGCATGGCGACCCAGTGGTTACTATAATGTAGCATGGTGGCTCAGTGGTTAGCTTGGTGCAGCACAGTGGCTAAGTAGTTAGCACAGAGGCTCAATGGTTAGCACAGTGCAGCATGGTGGCTTTGTGGTTAGCATGGTGCAGCCTATTGGCTCAGTGGTTAGAAATAATGCATCATGGTGGCTCAGTGGTTAGCACAATGTATCATGGTGACTCAGTGGTTATCATTGTGCAGCATGGTGATTCAGTGGTTGGCATAGTGTAGCACAATGACACACTGGTTAGCATGGTGCAACATGGTGGCACAGTGCTTATAACAATGCAGCATGGGGGCTCAGTGGTTAGTACAATGCAGCACAGTGGCTCAATGATTATCACAATGCAGAAAAATAGCTCGGTGCTTAGCGTAGTGCAACACAGTGGATCAGTGGTTAGTACAGTGCAGTGTGGTGGCTCAGTGGTTGGATCCTGGGTTTAAATCCCACCAAGGATGACATCTGCAAGGATTTGTATGTTCTCGTGTTTGCCTGGGTTTTCTCCACACTCTAAAAAATCTGGTTAATCTGGAATTTAGACTGGGAGCCCCAATGGAGACCAATGTAAATGATGACAATCTCTGTACAGCGCTGCGGTATATAACGCCGCTACAGAAATGAATTACAGAAATAAGTAATAGAGCACCGCAGGTTCCTTCATTGTAATGATCATAGACGACCACCAACACTATCGCACAACAGGACAGACACACAGGCGGGTGCATGTAAACTGCATCAATGATTTATATCAGTCTGATCCTAAAAGGTTAAGGAACAGCACCACTTCCATCCACAGGTTGTGCCTTGTATTGCAGTCCGACATGGAGTTGTAATACCAGGCATCACCCCTGAATAAGGGGGGCGCTGTTTCTAAAAAAAAAAAAAAAATTAGACCCTTTTTTTTTCTAACAAACAAACCCTTTAAACATTCAGGGGGCTGCTTAATATTTTGTTTTCTTACAGGAACCCAGTACAGACCGGTAACGCATTCTATAGCTTTAGGCAGTTCTGTGGCTTTCCTGCTCCAGGGCAAGATCAATTCTGTTCATAACAAGAACAATTTGTCTAATGAACATGTATTTATATCCAGTTTTCTGGAAATGGAGCCTAAAGACCTCCAAACTGGAGATACAGGTCCAGCCGAAGAGGAGAGGGCGTGGAAAAAGAGGTCGTGAGACAGAGGGTTTGATGGCCACATGGAGCTTGGACAATGTGTTGTGTGGTTTGATGGGATGCGAGCTCATCGTGTCTTGTAACATCCTGGAATGGAGACATGAGGTTTGGAGATGATAAGTTTCCGATGTTGAGGAAGGGGCCTACATTTTTGTCCTTTCTTCTCAAATGACTTCTCAAGTGTGTTTTAGCTGAGAGTTCAACCTCATTTTCATATTTATAGTATTAGTGCTCTTTTAGTAAAGAATCCACCATCAAAAACTCTTGTGGTCACAGGCTCCATAGTGTCACTGCTCATACAGTAAAGAATCCACCATCACAACCTCAGTGAGCTCCACAGTGTCATTGCTCTTACAGTAAAGAATCCACCATCACAACCTTTTGTATCAGTCAGTGCACTCCATAGTATCAGTGCTCCCACAGTAAAGAATCCACCATCACAACCTCTCGTATCAGTGCGCTCCATAGTGTCACCCCTCTTACCGTAAAGAATCCAACATCACAACCTCTCGTGTCAGTGAGCTCCATAGTGTCTCTGCTCTTACAGCAAAGAATCCACCATCACAACCTCTCGTGTCAGTGAGCTCCATAGTGTCACCACTCTTACAGCAAAGAATCCACCATCACAACCTGTTGTATCAGTGAGCTCCATAGTGTCATTGCTCTTACAGTAAAGAATTCACCATCACAACCTCTTGTGTCAGTGAGCTCCATAGTGTCACTGCTCTTACAGTAAAGAATCCACCATCACAACCTCTTATATCAGTGAGCTCCATAGTGTCATTGCTCTTACAGTAAAGAATCCACCATCACAACCGGGTGTCCTCTCCATCTAAATGAAAGAAGGCTTCTACATAAAGATAGAAGGAAATTCTTTACTGTAAGAGCAGTGAGACTGTGGAACTATCTGTCAAACAAAGGGGTCATGGGAAACTCACTAACAGAGATCAATGAGTCTGGATTTAATTCTAGATTGCAACAATATAACAAGTTATAGTGACTAGATTTCTGATCCAGGGATTATTCTGATTGCCAGATTGGAGTCGGGAAGGAATGTTTCTCTTAAAATTAGGACTGGCTACTTTCTCATGGGATTCTGTCTTCTTCTGGATCAACACTGTAGGCCAATACTATTGTAGCAGAGTTTATCTTGACCAGGATGCCCTTCTTCCCTTAAGGGGGTTTTACCAGGAAGTGAGTTCCTCAGCTGTTTTCTGCTCATCAGAGAATATAAAGCATGATGAGTCATGAACTGCTGCAGGGGTGAGAGGGAGGGGGGTGATCAGAGAGCGAGGAAGCAGGGAGCGTCTCTAAAGTTTACTCAAATAATAACATTACAACAGTGGATTCTCTATACAGCAAACAGACTCATACACTGCACTTTCTTCCCAGCCCCTTCATGTTCCCTGTCATCAGATAAGAAGTGCAAACATGCAAGCATGGCCTGTCAGTGTCCTGGTCGTGTCTAATGTAAACTGTCAGGAAACTAAGGGGTACTGAGCAACGCTGTAGCTCTCAGAGGCTACACCTTTTGTAATCACATATATTTAGAAAAGTGATTAAATACCCATTTTGGAGGATCCCACGTCAACATTACATCGTGGCAAAACCCCTTTAAGGCTATTGTAAAGCACTGGAAACATTGTAATACCATTCTGTCCCGTGATATCATGGTGCATTATCTACATCTGTCGGCTGAACTGGATGGACGTGCGTCTTCCTTTAGACTAAACAAATTTTGTAACAATTCTTTGTGCTCTTTTCTATTTGCATTAGTCTGTTTATGCTCAGTCCTTCCTCCCAGTGCATCCTATGTATCCTCGCTTTACAGATTTCGTTCCTGCTTTCCAGTCTGATACATGTTATCAACACTTTGCTACTTCATATGGAGCAACTTCTTCCTTATCTGCGGCGGAAGTGTCCACCAGAGCTCCAGCCGCATTTACAGGACGGCTAGCTTCCAAGGCTGCTGGCTACAAGCGTCAGGACTGAGTCTGTGCCATGTCCTGCAGAGCTTGGAGTGTGTTGTACCTAGATTACTTGAAGAAACTAGATAAGCTTCTTGTCATTACATTGCCTAATCCCCGGCCGGCGCCATCTCCTCTGATAATACTGAGCATCTCGGGGAAAATAAATCGTTTCGGGGTCTTTAGGAACTTGCACAACTCTCATTACTCCATAGATCTGGTTCTCCTGGAAGAGGCTTCTGGAGGATCTGCTGGAGGGAGATCTGAACCTCCTGCAGCAAATTGTAGATTTGCATTCATTATTTCTTAGGAAGGTGCATTGAAGTCCACAGCTTAGGGTTAGTGTAGTGTCTGCGGGATCCAGGACAGGATGGAAAGTTCTGCCTTGTTCTGAGACAAGATTCTGTAAGAAATCTTGAAGTTTCATTCTTGCATTTGCAAAATGTGATTTCAGCTACAACCTAAGGCTTGGATTAATGTGCATTATCATAGCTAGATACTTAGTACGCAGGGGGCGCAACTGGAAGTCACAGAGCTCTATAACAAAATTATATGGGGCCTCATCACTAAATAACAATCAACTAAAACAGCGGCATAAAGTATCATGAGGCCACAGATCAGATAGCATGTCCTCAGCTCCTCCTGCTCTATAACATGGGCCACAGATCAGATAGCATGTCCTCAGCTCCTCCTGCTCTATAACATGGGCCCACAGATCAGATAGCATGTCCTCAGCTCCTCCTGCTCTATAACATTTGGCCACAGATCAGATAGCATGTCCTCAGCTCCTCCTGCTCTATAACATGGGCCCACAGATCAGATAGCATGTCCTCAGCTCCTCCTGCTCTATAACATGGGGCAGATCAGATAGCATGTCCTCAGCTCCTCCTGCTCTATAACATGGGGCCTACAGATCAGATAGCATGTCCTCAGCTCCTCCTGCTCTATAACATGGGGTCACAGATCAGATAGCATGTCCTCAGCTCCTCCTGCTCTATAATATTGGACCCACAGTTCCGATAGCATGTCCTCAGCTCCTCCTGCTCTATAACATGGGTCATATAAGATAGCATGTCCTCAGCTCCTCCTGCTCTATAACATGGGGCTGCAGATCAGATAGCATGTCCTCAGCTCCTCCTGCTCTATAACATGGACCCACAGATCAGATAGCATGTCCTCAGCTCCTCCTGCTCTATAACCTGGGCCCACAGATCAGATAGTATGTCCTCAGCTCCTCCTGCTCTATAACATGGTAGGATGTCCTCAGCTCCTCCTGCTCTATAACATGGGGATGCAGATCAGATAGCATGTCCTCAGCTCCTCCTGCTCTATAACATGGGGCCACAGATCAGATAGCATGTCCTCAGCTCCTCCTGCTCTATAACATGGGGCAGATCAGATAGCATGTCCTCAGCTCCTCCTGCTCTATAACATGGGGCAGATCAGATAGCATGTCCTCAGCTCCTCCTGCTCTATAACATGGGCCACAGATCAGATAGCATGTCCTCAGCTCCTCCTGCTCTATAACATGGGGCCTGCAGATCAGATAGCATGTCCTCAGCTCCTCCTGCTCTATAACATGGGGCCACAGATCAGATAGCATGTCCTCAGCTACTCCTGCTCTATAACATGGGGCCACAGATCAGATAGCGTGTCCTCAGCTCCTCTTGCTCTATAACATGGGGCCCAAAGATCAGATAGCAAATTCAATGTGTCAAGTTCCCTTTTAAAAAAGAACATCTATAAGATGTCCATATATCATTAAACCAATGTGTGTTCCTTAGAAAATAGATTCTGAGGGTCCTGCGCACCTGTCCTTCTAGATCCGGGTCACCTATGGCGGCCGACGGACCCCACTGATGACAATGGGTTTGCACCACAGTTTCTATCTTTTCCATTATTTAAAATGGAATTTGCAACAAAGGTTCCGAATGGAACCTCCAGCTTCTGATGTGGACTCGTACTGGGAAGGAGAAGAGTCCTGGCCATCAGTGCCTCTACAACGCCCCCAGATCCTGCGTCATAGGGCTGAATACCGCACACCGCTTGAACCCTTCATAGATATACCTTATATATAGCGTCACCGTCCCGGCCGCATTGACTCTCATGTATTATTTCATTAGACTTTATACATATATGATCCATTAATCCTTCTCTCCTTACAAGGTTTCCTCTTGACAATGGCGCCAGTCCAATGCTTGACTCAGTAACTATGATGAATGCATGTAGTCAGGATTACCCGGCTGCGCTCCTCAGGTCCCTTGTGTGGGGGATCAGTGTTTGGCATTATAGGAACAGCCGGGGACATTATACACAAATCTGTACATTTATTTATCATATTTTTTAGTGCTGCAAAATATACGCCCCTGGAGCTAGTATGCTAATATTTTAGATTTAATATATAATGGCATAGGACTGCTGGCAAAAAAATACTGCCAAAAATGCACGAAGAAAACCCCTTCCCTAATGCAGAAAAAGATTAACCTATTTTCCTTTCATGCATTTCTCATGGTCTAGTCTATTCTTCTCTATCCCTGTGGAGAGAACAATAGAGCGATCAGTATGTCATTACCTACCATTGGTAATGAGATTACAAAGAGATAAGCAGCAGTTATAGTAAACCGAGATTACCTTATAGCGCAGTCATTACACCATTACCTACTATTTGTATTGAGACTATGTAGAAATAAGCAGCTGCAGCAGTAAAGTGAGATAAGTCTGCCCTTCCATACAGGAATTTTATCTCACATCTAGAGAAGGACAATATTTTAGATTTCATTTTTAATTGCATAGGACTGGAGAAATTAAAAAAAAAACACTGTCAAAAAAGTGTAAAAAAATACCCTCTCCCTAATGCTGAAAAATATTACGCTATTTTCTATTTCTGCATTGCTGATTGTCTAGTCTAATCTTATCTATCCCTGTGTAGAGAACAATAGAGCGATCAGTATATCATTACCTACTATTGGTAATGAGATTACAAAGAGATAAGCAGCAGTTATGGTAAACCCAGATTACCTTAGAGTGCAATAATTATTTCATTACCTACTATTTGTATTGAGACTATGTAGAAATAAGCAGCCGCAGCAGTAAAGTGAGTTGAGTCTGCCCTGCCGTACAGGAGTTTTATCTCACACCTAGAGAAGGACAATATTTTAGATTTAATTTTTAATTGGACTGAAGAAATTAAAACAAAAATGTCAAAAAAGTGTGAAAAAATCCCTCCCTAATGCAGATAAAGATTAACCTATTTTCCTTTCATGCATTTCTCGTGGTCTAGTCTATTCTTATTTATTCCTGTGGAGAGAACAATAGAGTGATCATTATGTCGTTACCTACTATTTGTAAATAAATGATGTAGAGACAAGCAGCAACTAAAGGAAAGTGAGATAAATCTGTCCTGACATAAAGGAGTGTTCTCTCACGGCTACAATATTTTAGATGCAATTTTTAATTGCATAGGACTGAAGAAATAATAAAAAAAAAAACACTGCCAAAAAGTGTGCAGAAAACCCCCTCCCTAATGCAGAAAAAGATTGTCCTACTTTTCTTTCATGCATTTATCATGGTCTAGTCTATTCTTATCTATACCTCTGGAGAGAACAAGAGAGCAATCATTATGTCATTACCTACTATTTGTAATGAGACTATATAGAGATAAGCAGCGGTTATAGTAAATCTAGATCAACAAATAGAGCAATCATTACATCATTACCTACTATTTGTATGGAGTCTATGTAGAAATAAGCACCTGCAGCAGTAAAGTGAGTTGAGTCTGCCCTGCCATACAGGAGTTTTCTCTCACACCTAGAGAAGGACAATATTTTAGATGCAATATTTAATTGCATAGGGCTACCGGGAAAAAAATACCGTCAAAAATGAAGAAACCCCCTCCCTAATGCAGAAACGGATTATCCTATTTTGCTTTCATGCATTTATCGTGGTCTAGTCTATTCTTATCTATCCTTGTGGAGAGAACAAGAGAGCAATCATGATATCACTACCTACTTTTTGTAATGAGAATATATAGAGATAAGCAGCAGTTGCAGTAAATCAAGATCATCTAGTAGAGCAATCATTACCTACTATTTCTATTGAGACTATCTAGAAATAAGCATCTGGAAGAGTAAAGTGAGTTGAGTCTGCCCTGCCATACAGGAGCTTTCTCTCACAGCTAGAGAAGGACAATATTTTAGATGCAATTTTTAATTGCATAGGACTGAAGAAACAATAAAAAAAACTGCCAAAAAAGTGTGAAGAAAACCCTCTCCCTAATGCAGAAAAAGATTATCCTACTTTTCTTCCATGCATTTCTCATGGTCTAGTCTATTCTTATCTATCTCTGTGGAGAGAACAAGAGAGCGATCATTATGTCATTACCTGCTATTTGTAATGAGACTATATAGAGATAAGCAGAAGTTATAGCAAATCAAGATCACCTAATAGAGCAATCATTACATCATTACCTACTATTTGTAATAAGACTATATAAAGATAAGCAGCGGTTATAGTAAATCAAGATCACCAAATAGAGCAATCATGATATCATTGCCTACTATTTGTAATGAGACTATATAGAGATAAGCAGCAGTTACAGTAAATCAAGATCCCCTAATAGAGCAATCATTACATCATTACCTACTATTTGTAATAAGACTATATAAAGATAAGCAGCGGTTATAGTAAATCAAGATCACCAAAGAGAGCAATCATTACATCATTGCCTACTATTTGTAATGAGACTATATAGAGATAAGCAGCAGGTACAGTAAATCAAGATCACCAAATAGAGCAATCATTACATCATTATCTACTATTTGTATTGAGACTATGTAGAAATAAGCACCTGCAGCAGTAATGTGAGTTGAGTCTGCCCTGGCATACAGGAGTTTTCTCTCACAGCTAGAGAAGGACAATATTTTAGATGTGATTTTTAATTGCATAGAACTGGTGAAATAAATAAACGCAAAAATTGTGTCAAAAATTCCCCTAAAAATTTAGTTTTTCAGGAATATCAGTTTTAACAAAAAAAATCCTCCTTTCTGATGCCGTCGTGCCTCTATTAACCTCCAGAGCGTGACCTCTTCTCTTGTAAGTGATACGAAGCATTAGTCAGGCTTGTAAGGAGCCGCGCGCACAGGTGATTATTCACCATCAGGTGGATATACATTTTTCATAAGAGCCTCACATCAATTATTTAAGCCTTTTGGTCACATGAGTCCCATCTCCTATGTCCGACCATTGATTTGCAGCACATGAATGTGTGAACATTAACCTTGAGGCTCCGGACTTGGCCGCCTGCTCTGCACCGGAGGGCCGGCAGTGCGGGGGTTAATCTCTATGGAGGCGGCAGGATCGCATTTAGCAGGAATTAATCGGTAAGAGCCTGCGGTAATTATCTGTTTGAGGAAACAAATGTATCTGGGAAACATCTCCCGGATTATCTCCTGATCGTTACCAGCACCTCGGCTGATTCTCGGTGCTGGATAAAACTTTCTGCCATCCCATCTTGGAGCGTTATAGGCGCTAGTTGCCCCGGGCCGGGGCGGTTTATAATTTCGGGGAGGGTGGGGGTCTACGACTGAATTGCAGGTGAAGCTGTAATAAATTGCGGAGCAAGTATTGAGGTGCACTAAAGGTGTCATAGAGCGATGATTTGTTGTCACTCGGGGTGGGATTTCTTGTGCCTCAGATACCAAAAAAAAACCCCTCATATGACAGTAGATTCATAGGGCCCCATAGCACGATAGACTTTTTAAGGTGTACACACTTTTGCAAACATGTTATGCACCATGGGTGTTAATAGAAAATGAAACATCTTCATTAAATGGGTTTTTTGACCATGCTGTTTCAAGGAGCCTGCTCTTCACAGCCAGCTTCACACTCCCACTTCCTGTTCAGGCTGAGGGCAGTTCTACAGCTTCACACTCCCACTTCCTGTTCAGGCTGAGGGCAGTTCTACAGCTTCACACTCCCACTTCCTGTTCAGGCTGTGGGCAGTTCTACAGCTTTACACTCCCACTTCCTGTTGAGGCTGTGGGCAGTTCTACAGCTTTAGATTCCCACTTCCTGTTCACGCTGTGGGCAGTTCTACAGCTTGATGCTCCCACTTCCTGTTCAGGCTGTGGTTGGTTCTACAGCTTCAGATTCCCACTTCCTGTTCAGGCTATGGGCAGTTCTACAGCTTCAGATTCCCACTTCCTGTTCAGGTTGTGGGTGGTTCTTCAGCTTCAGGCTCCCACTTCCTGTTCAGGCTGTGGGTGGTTCTTCAACTTCAGGATACCACTTCCTGTTCAGGCTGTGGGTGGTTCTACAGCTTCAGGTTCCCACTTCCTAGTCAGGCTGTGGGTGGTTCTACAGCTTCAGATTCCCACTTCCTGTTCAGACTGTGGGCAGTTCTACAGCTTCAGATTCCCACTTCCTGTTCAGGCTGTGAGTGGTTCCTCAGCTTCAGCCTCCCACTTCCTGTTCAGACTGTGGGTGGTTCTACAGCTTCAGATTCCCACTTCCTGTTCAGGCTGTGGGCAGTTCTACAGCTTCAGATTCCCACTTCCTGTTCAGACTGTGAGTGGTTCTTCAGCTTCAGCCTCCCACTTCCTGTTCAGACTCTGGGTGGTTTTACGGCTTCAGGCTCCCACTTCCTGTTCAGGTTGTGGGCAGTTCTACAGCTTCAGATTCCCACTTCCTGTTTAGGCTGTGGGTGGTTCTACAGCTTCAGGCTCCCACTTCCTTTTCCTACACATTCCAATATCAGCAGCACACTATTAACTAAAAAAACTATAAAAAAGGGACATAGAAATTTTTTAAAAGCATTTCTGCTACTGAGGATACATGAAAATTTTTTGAGGTTTTTAGTTCACATTTTTTATCAAAACTGCTTAAGCCCACCTCCTAATCAGCAAGGGGACCTCAATACATTTGGGGACCTACACTAATGTTACCTCTCTTTAAAGGGGTTGTCTTGCCACAAAGATGAGAAGCCAACATATAGGGGACACTAAATGAAGATGTTTTCCAAATATATTTCGTTCATTTTTTCTGCTGAGGAGCTACAAGTGATTTTATCCCCCTCTGGGGACTTTCTGGTTTCCCAAGTGACTGACCTGTGTACTCCTTATCCCCTGCTGTTTGTTCTATCTGATAGCAGGGAGTGATGTCATCACACAGGTTGTGGCAGCACAGAACTCCAAACAGTGAGAGCTTGTTTGTTATCTGATCTTTCAGACAAAAGACACTAATTACTACTGTTTACTTTATCTCAGAAGCTTCCCTGGTCCTGACAGCAGGAGATTTATCTAATTAGCAGAAGTCTGAATACACAGAGCTCATATGCTAATTACAGACAGCTTTACCAGGAAGTGACAGAGCAAAGCAGCATTATTTCATTCATGCATCCTATGAAACTTTGAGATGAGACAACCCCTTTAAGTACTCTTCAGACCTCCACATTTGAGGGAGTAAATGTTCTAGCTACAAGGTACTCTGCAATTATTTAAAAACCTGTGAAGGTGGGTGGAGAGCAAAAAACCAACAAGGAGGCAACCACTCCCCCTTACAAACAGTCTAGAAAACAATGTTTGGTTTTGCACATCTGCAATCATCAATGCAGAGTACCTTGTAGCTGGAACCTTCTCTGCCTGAAGTGTGGAGGTCTGAACAGGCACCAAGAGAGGTAACATGTAAAGTAGGTTCCCACCTGTATTGAGGTCACCTTGTCAACAGCAGGTGGGCTTAAAGGGAATGTGTCATAAAAAAAAATAACTATTGTTTAAGTACCGTTTTTATGTTAAACACATTTTTTAGGAATTTTTGGTTGTTTTTGTTAATTTTTCATATCACTTTCAATATTTTTAAATAATTCTTAAGTCCTGCAGTTCTCACTTTGGCCACTAGGACTAGTTTGCACAGCTTTAGCAGCAGTCAGAGAGGTGCTTTACCGTATGCACATAGGAGTATTAAGACTGGCTCAGTCCCATTGACTACTATAGGAGAGTTCTCTAGTCATGCTCTGTGACCTGGGAAGAAATCAGTGTGCAGGGAGGTGAAAGGGTGAACTGTGACATCTCCTCTTGTGACTGGTGGATCCTGTGTTATCTATTCACACTACTGTCTCCTTTCAGTTTGACCCTCTTTGTGCTGATAATGAGCAGACAACTGAGAATCTTTCTCTACAGAACAGGAAGTGTTAGACTATTATTAGGCCTGGTGGCCAAAGTGAAAGCTGCAGGACTTAAGAATTATTAAAAATATTGAAAGTGATATGGAAGATTAAAAGAAATATAATCAAAAATTCTTAAAAAATGTGTCTAACATAAAATGTGAGTTAAACAATAAGTCATTTTTGATGACACATTCCCTTTAAGCAGTTTTGATCAAAATGTGCACTAAGAACCTCAACATTTTCATGTCTCTTAAGTAGCAGAAATGCTTTTCCAAAACTTCCTATGTGCCTTTTGATAGTTTTTAGTGTTAGTAGAGCTGCTGATACTGGATTGTGACTGATTCATCACAATGTCTTGCACACAGTGGCCCCTCCATACCGGCTGCTATGGCCACATAGCAATGCCTCGTGCTGCACCGCGGGTGCAAGTAGCCAAAATGCAGATGATCTCCTTTGATGGCGCGCCCACCTTCTCCCCACCATCCCTCCCTCCCCATCCATGGCCTGAAACGCGCTGTGTGTCATCTTTCCTCACACGCACGGACAGTCTTATTTATCCTGTGGATTGATGGGCATGCAAGCTGCTTAACTGATATTGCAATCTGTGCTTCAACAGGGCTTACTCCCAACTAATCTCCTTAAAGGATTAATGTGTAGGAAGAAAGCAGACCATTAAACACATCTACGTGTCGCTCTCCGTGAGCGCCGTCCTAGGCCGCGGCTTCGCTGTGTTTCAAGGAAAGGCGCAGATCTCAGCGTTGTCGCCTTTACATTGTTCTGGCAATAAACCATCCAGCTCGTCTTTATCCTCAGCGACCCCTGCCCTCCGCCCCGGCTGCTCCATCCTATTTGATTCCAGAATTACTGTACCCTGCGTTTTATCTTTCTCTCTGAAATCGGCGCAGCCTCAACTCTCCACCAGGTGGCGCTGCAGCATTTCGAGTTTGCAGTGCAGCAGCACCTAGTGGTGAGCTTAGGTGCTGCAAGCGGTAAACGAGCGATGGAGGCAATAGGTCGGCTGCAGCGATGATGGATTGTGTAGAGCTGTGCAGAAGCCGAGTAGTAAAGACTTACAAAACTAATGCATGATATCGGATACATTAACATCAATGCCAGAGGCTAAAGCTGGGCTGCACCACATTCTGGTCCAAGGGCCGCACTGTACCCCTCCCGGGGGCAGACCTTCCCCATCTGACACTGTCATGAAGCTTTCATTGCAAATACCCAAAATGGCTGAGAGGTCTTGGTTCCACTCCAGGGATCTGCTATACATAAGAATTGGGGGTTCCTGCTCAGGGCTTCAGAAAGTGGAGATCAGGCACCATTTCTCATTGTAGATTTGAGGGTTACAGAACTATAACCAGAGAGAAGAGCTCACGTATATGATCTCCTCTCCATCATCTCCTCTGCTCTGGACTATCACACCCATCAGGCAATTTATGGTAAATCCTGCGGATCCGGAAGCTTTGTGTCAGAAATGAATTGTCCACCATAACCGTGCCACCCAAACACTGCTCACCACCATAAGAGTGCCAGCCATACAGTGCCCAGCATAACATGATCAGCCATACAGTGCCCACCATAACAGTGCCAGCCATACAGTGCCCACCATAACATGATCAGCCATACAGTGCCCACCATAGCATGATCAGCCATACAATGCCCACCATAACAGTGCCAGCCATACAATGCCCACCATAATGCCAGCCATAGTGCCCACCATAACAGTAGTAGCCATACAGTGCCCACCATAATGCCAGCCATAGTGTCCACCATACAGTGCTAGCCATAAATTGTCCCCCATAACAATACTAGCCAAACAGTGCCAGCCATACAGTGCCCACCATGATGCCAGCCATACAATGCCAGCCATACAGTACCCAACATAACAGTACCAGCCATATGCTGGCCAACATAGTTCCAGGTACAAAGTACTCACCATAACTGTGGCAACCATTCGCTACCCAACATAATACCATACAATGGCCACCATAACAGTACCAGCCATATGCTGCGCAACATAGTGCCTGACATACAGTACTCACTATAACTGTGGCAGCCATATGCTGCCCAACATAATACCAGACATACAATGCCCACCATAACAGTACCAGCCATAACAATGCCAGTCATACAGTGCCCACCATAACAGTGCCAGCCATATGCTGCCCAATACAGTGCCAGCCATAACAATGCCAGTCATACAGTGCCCACCATAACAGTGCCAGCCATATGCTGCCCAATACAGTGCCAGCCATAACAATGCCAGTCATACAGTGCCCACCATAACAGTACCAGCCATAATGCTTCCCAATATAGTGCCAGCCAAAAACAATGCCGTCATTACCCGTGCCCACCATAACAGTTTTCGCCAATGCTGCCCAATACAGTGCCAGCCATAACAATGCCAGTCATACAGTGCCCACCATAACAGTGCCAGCCATATGCTGCCCAATACAGTGCCAGCCATAACAATGCCAGTCATACAGTGCCCACCATAACAGTGCCAGCCATATGCTGCCCAATACAGTGCCAGCCATAACAATGCCAGCCATACAGTACCTACCATAACAGTACCAGCCATATGATGCTCAACATAGTGCCAGACATATCCACCATAACAGTACTAGTCACCTATTGCCAGCCATACAGTATCCACCATGCAGTAGCCACCTTAACAGTGCCAGCCATATCAATGCCAGTCATACAGTCCCAGCCATATGCTTCCCAATACAGTGCCAGCCAAAACAATGCCAGTCATACAGTGCCCACCATAACAGTATCAGCCATATGCTGCCCAATATAGTGCCAGCCATAACAATGCCAGTCATACAGTGCCCACCATAACAGTGCCAGCCATATGCTGCCCAATATAGTGCCAGCCATAACAATGCCAGTCATACAGTGCCCACCACAACAGTATCAGCCATATGCTGCCCAATACAGTGCCAGCCATATCAATGCCAGAAATACAGTGCCCACCATAACAGTGCCAGCAATACAGTGTCCACCATAACAGTGCCCACCATAACAGTGCCCACCATAACAGTGCCCACCATAACAGTGCCACCATACAGTGCCACCATACAGTGCCAATCGTCCCTTCACTTTGGGCATCCCTAACCAATAGACTTTACACGGACACAACCAGTGGCGCATAGGACACACAACTAGAACTGTGGATGTATATGAGGCCTGTGTGACCGGGGTCAGGGGGTAGACCAGGCCGCACTCGCCCATCCCATTACATTTCAGGGCTCAGTGTCCTTCCCTCTACATTTGGGCTCAGTGCAGCCTCGGCCCCCGCTCTCCAGACTCCCATCTTCTGTGGCCGCAGTCGCCGAGCTTCTCTGCACTTTGATCGTCCTCTGAGGTTCGGTAACATAGAAGAAAGAAGTCTCTGAATGTTCCATAGATTGTGGCTTTGAATAGGAGGCTTTGCTGTGCATTTCTGCAGCATTCTGTGCAGTAGGTTTTCCATGCTCCCCAGGGCTCTGCTGCTTGTGGTAATTGGCAGGTGCGACTTAGGTGCTGAGTCCTTTATTCTGACATCTGATGTTCCATGACTGGTGCAGATTAACACAATGTAAACCTGCAAGGATTTCTGCCTTCGCTGTGGTGGATACAGTCACTTTCTCATTAAAACTGCTCTTCTATTCACTCCTCTCTGCTCACAGCCCTCACAAGTGACAGGAGTCAAGTGATGTGCAGACAATGTGCGGAGTCACAACACAAAGGTCTGGACGGACAGACGGAGACTCCCATACTCTGCACTTTCATCATCATTTCAATATTCTCCACAGTCACAGTCTATAGAAAAGTACGAGACATTGTATGCGCGACCTCAGGTGACAAGAAAGCGAAATGTCAGCGGTGACCAGACCATGACTCTGGCCGCTCCCAGCCCCCAGAGTTCCAGAGGGTCATTGAGACTAGAGGTTTTACACTTTAGAAACACATTAAAGTCTATGATCATCTTTGAAAGCTATTGTACAATTTATATATAATAAGCTTATATAGAAAGAGGAGTCACTGTGAATATCCATTATAATAATCATTTTGTACTGACCCCGAGTTACATCCTGTATTATCCTCCAGAGCTGCACTCACTATTCTGCTGGTGCAGTCACTGTACATACATTACTTATCCTCTACTGATCCTGAGTTACATCCTGTATTATCCTCCAGAGCTGCACTCACTATTCTGCTGGTGCAGTCACTGTACATACATTACTTATCCTGTACTGATCCTGAGTTACATCCTCTATTATACTCCAGAGCTGCGCTCACTATTCTGCTGGTGCAGTCACTGTACATACATTACTTATCCTGTACTAATCCTGAGTTACATCCTGTATTATACTCCAGAGCTGCACTCACTATTCTGCTGGTGCAGTCACTGTACATACATTACTTATCCTGTACTGATCCTGAGTTACATCCTGTATTATCCTCCAGAGCTGCACTCACTATTCTGCTGGTGCAGTCACTGTGTACATACATTACTTATCCTGTACTGATCCTGAGTTAAATCCTGTATTATCCTCCAGAGCTGCGCTCACTATTCTGCTGGTGCAGTCACTGTGTACATACATTACTTATCTTGTACTGATCCTGAGTTACATCCTGTATTATCCTCCAGAGCTGCACTCACTATTCTGCTGGTACAGTCACTGTGTACATACATTACTTATCCTGTACTGATCCTGAGTTACATCCTGTATTATCCTCCAGAGCTGCGCTCACTATTCTGCTGGTGCAGTCACTGTACATACATTACTTATCCTGTACTGATCCTGAATTACATCCTGTATTATCCTCCAGAGCTGCACTCACTATTCTGCTGGTGCAGTCACTGTACATACATTACTGAGTCTGTACTGATTTTGACTTATATCCTGTATTATCCTCCAGAGCTGTGCTCACTATTCTGCTGGTGCAGTCACTGTGTACATACATTACTTATCCTGTACCGATCCTGAGTTACATCCCGTATTATCATCCAGAGCTGCGCTCCCTATTCTGCTGGTGCAGTCACTGTGCACACACATTATATTACTTATCCTGTATTGATCCTGAGTTACATCCTGTATTATACTCCAGAGCTGTGCTCACTATTCTGCTGGTGCAGCACTGTGTACATACATTATTATCCTGTACTGATCCTGAGTTACATCCTGTATTATCCTCCAGAGCTGCACTCACTATTCTGCTGGTGCAGTCACTGTGTACATACATTACTTATCCTGTACTGATCCTGAGTTACATCCTGTATTATCCTCCAGAGCTGCACTCACTATTCTGCTGGTGCAGTCACTGTGTACATACATTACTTATCCTGTACTGACCCTGAGTTACATCCTGTATTACCATCCAGAGCTGCACTCACTTTTCTGCTGGTGCAGTCACTGTGTACATACATTACTTATACTGTACTGATCCTGAGTTACATCCTGTATTATCCTCCAGAGCTGCACTCACTATTCTGCTGGTGCAGTCACTGTACATACATTACTTATCCTGTACTGATCCTGAGTTACATCCTGTATTATACTCCAGAGCTCCAGTAGGCAGCCTGTGGCCTGCAAGTCTAGTCAGCAGGGCAGGGAGCCGATGACTCCCTGCTTCTCCATGGTTTCTAACTGTTTGCATGTCCTAAGAACACACAGGCAGATAAATAAGCTGAGGCAACCAAGACTTACATTTCATTACCAGTGGCCCCTATGCTCTTGAGACCCCCGGGCAGCTATTGCCTATTGTGCTCAATGGTGGCAGCACATAGTCCAAATGAGATTGTGCCTCTAACCACCCCATAGTGCACCCTTATCATGCTGCCTACAGGGGGAAGCCCTGTTGACTCCTTGTAGGCAGCCTGTGGCCTGCAAGTCTAGTCAGCAGGGCAGGGAGCCGATGACTCCCTGCTTCTCCATGCTTCCATAACTTTTTGCATGTCCTAAGAACACACAGACAGGTAAATAAGCAGAGGCGACCCAGGGATCCAAGACATACATTTCACCCTCAGACACCCCTATGTTTGTGAGCCCAGCGTGCTCAATGGATAGGAGGTCCCTGCTGGCAGCACATAGTCCATATGAGTGGACGCGGTTCTTGCACGTTGCTCTAGAGCCACCATGATCTGTGCAGATCTTGTTTATCGCCGCCCGGATGTTTGCACTTCCCACCTCTTGATGTTATTACGCTCTTGCACATCTGAGGCGGCGTCGAGGCCTGAGCCCCGGAGATTAGCATCGACCATAAGGAGCTGAAATTACAACTTTCACATATTTGACACTGGGGCAAATTTATTCCAGCGGAGGCGCAAGAGGCAGGATCTTGCTACATTCTGCTCCGCGCGTGTTAATTACATGATTAGCAGATAAATTACTGTTGCTCTTTTTTCTGTTTTATCTGCTGCAGAAATGTGCTTGTGTAAGATAATGAGCTCCAGTGATAGGAAGCAAAGATCAATTTACTCTTCCCCATCTCGAAGTTGAAGTGCGGCATTGTGTGCGGGACCGAGTGACATTTAGAAATCCTTTATTTTTAATTCCGGGGTCAAGTTGTCATCAGGCGGCCGCACGGCGTAAACATACACTTAATTACTTGGCGAAGGGAACCTTAAAGGGACCCGACCGTCAACCTTCTCCTTTTCACACAGTGACGAGCGATATCTGACTAATCTATAGATTTTTTTTTAATTAGGTGGTTGGTTTTTTTTATAGAATTTTTTAAAGTTCCCTTATGTGCATGACTCTCGCTGACTTCCTCTCTATGAGCTCTGATAGCGGCAGTGACGGTCCTTCTTCCAGGCTGGCTCTGGCCGCCTCTGCCATGTGCTCAAGTCTAGTCTTGTCTTTCCTGTGACAGAGAACAATAGAGCGATAATTAGTTCATTACCTATTATTTGTAATGAACCTACATAAAGATAAGCAGCAGCTGCAGTTAAGTGAGACGCAACGTCCGGCTCTCCAGCTGTTGGGAAACTACAACTCCCATCATGCATTTATATAATCTATATCAGTGGGCATGATGGGAGATGTAGTTTCCCAACAGCTGGAGAGCCGACGTTGCAGACCCCTGACCTAAGAGGTGTAAGTGTCATCAGCAGGACCTGATAAATGTGAAAAAATAACCTAAAAAAGTCCCCCCCCAAAAAAAAAAATTACCCCATTATCCTGTGATGTATTGCTCTTGTCATTACCATTGCCAGGGGCGTAGCTATAGGGGGTGCAGAGGTAGCAGCTGCTACCAAGCCCTGTAGTCTGAAGGGGCCCCAGAAGCCCTTCTGCCACATCATTGTCAATGGCACTTGGTAACTGAGGGCCCCATTTCACTATTTGCATTAGGGCCCAGAAGCTTCAAGTTACCCCCCAGCCTCAAGTCTAGTTTTCTCTATCCTTTGACAGAAAACAACAAAGTGATCATTAGGTCATTACCTACTATTTGTAATGGAACTACATATAGATAAGCAGTAGCTGCATCAAAGTGAGATGAGTCGGCTCTCCAGATAATGTCCTTTCATATATAGATTTTTTCATAGCCAAGTGTTTTAATCTAAATTTAAATATCCCTTTCCAGAGAAAAAAACAGTGATGGTGAGGTCATTACCTACTATTTTGTAATGACACTACATAGAGATAAGCAACAGCTGCAGTTAAGTGGGATGAGCTTGCGCTGCAGAATCAGTTTGTTCATCTATTTCTCTTGTCATTGCCCTGTGGTTTAGTCTAATCTTACCTATCCCTTTCCAGAGAACAATAGAGTGATTGTGAAGTCATTATCTACTATTTTTAATGAACCTTCATAGAGATCAACAGCAGCTGCAGTAAAGTAAGATGAGTTGACTTTGCATATTCTGTCCTTTCATGTATTGCTCTTGTCAGTGCCATGTGATACAATCTAATTTTATATACCCCTTGCCAAAGAACAATAGAGTGATCATTAGGTCATTACCTACTATTTGTAGTGAGACTATGTAGAGATAAGCAGCAGCTACAAAACAGAGAGGTTAGTCTGCGCAGCCATCCAGGAGTTTTATCTCACCGCAGCTGCTGCAATGAAGTGCAATGCGGCGGCCCTGCAGATTCTGTCCTTTCATATATTTGTTTTGTCATTTCCCTGTGGTCTAGTCTAATCTTATCCTTCCCTTTCCATAGAACAAAAGAGTGATCATGAGTTCATAACCTACTATTTGTAATGAGAATACACAGAGCTAAGCAGCAGCTGCAGTAAAGTGAGATGAGTCAGTTCTGCTGAATCTATCCTTCCATGCCATTGCCATCTGATTCGGCCTAATCTTATCTTCCCCTGTCCAGAGAACAATAGACCAATCATTAGGTCATTCCCTACTATTTGTAATGAAATTACATAGCGATAAGCAGCAGCTACAAAAAAGTGAGGTTAGTCTGTGCAGCCATCCAGGAGTTTTATCTCACAGCTATGGACATCTGTCTTTTTTTGCAGCCGTGCTAACTATGTAACTACATAGAAGGGCAGTGTTTTACATGTAATTTTTAATTGCATAGGCCTGCTTAAAAAAAAAAAAAAAATACCATAAATTATTTTTTTCCAGGAATATTGATCTTAACAAAAATGCTCCATTCTGATGGCAGAGTCCCTTTAAGGACATAGCACCCAATATGCAGCCTGCACCCCCCGACCTGTTCATGGTGGTGACGCAGTGAGGGCTCTTATTTTCCAATCTCGGAATGGATTTCACAGCTCGGTGGGAGAACGTAGACACGAGCGGATTGCTGCTGAGCGGGTTTTCATGCAGTGAAAGTTATTTAGACTGAATCCTATCTCATTCGACAAGCACAGGCACGCCGCCCTCCACCCCGGGGAGCCGCGGCCTCATGACACAACACGTTCTGGAGGTGACACCGAACTGTTACTGTCGCTCGCTTAGAGGTGGCACCAGGTCACGGCTGCTGATCACTGGAACGCTTGCTTGACCACATCGTCAATGGGACAGATCTGATTCCGGGCAGGTTAAAGGGAACCTGTCACATAGGTTGTGCCCCCCTTGCTGAGGGCAGCACCAGCCAGTGTCAGACCTGCTGTTTCCAGCGCTGTGTCCCTTATTCTGTAAGATGCTGAGGACAGCACAAGCCAGTGTTAGACCTGCTGTTTCCAGTGCTGTGTCCCTTATTCTGTAAGATGCTGGAGTTTTAGAGCATTTAATGCTCAAATCTTATTCATGAGCAGGTGTTAGCCCCGCCCACCAAAGGCTAGCCCCGCCCACCTGACAGTTATTCACATATTTCTACCTATTCAAAGTAATAGGTTTATCAGTTGAGGTGGGCGGGGCTAGCCTCAGATGGGCGGGGGTTGAAAAAAACGACACTCTTAAGTACTCCTCGAATGACTCTTCTGGCTGAAAACTGCAGATTTGAGCATTAAATACATGAAAACTGCAGCATCTTACAGAATAAGGGACACAGCGCTGGAAACAGCAGGTCTGACACTACCTTGTTCTGTCCTCAGCCAGGGGGGCAAAAACTATGTGACAGGTTCTCTTTAAGGCTACAGCTCTCAGTCTGGGCGGTGACGGCCTTAAAATAAGCGCTCACAATGGATGGAGTTGACATTGCAGGGATGGAGCTATGAAGTAAGACTGTGTAATACAGGTCTGTGCCGCTAATAGACTGGAAGAACGGAATGGATACAAACAGAGCCGTCTTAACAGTATTATGGGCCCCTGGGCATAGCACCGCAGTGGCACATCCACACTTGGGCATACTTTGAGCCCCCCTCAAGCACACCCATATTATCACACCACTTATATCTGGACACAGGCAGCCTGCAGCCTACAAGACTATTTGGTAGGGCAGGGAGCCTTTGGCTCCCTTCTCCACCATGGTTTTTAACTGTTTGCACATCCTAAAAACCCACAAACAGTTAAATAAGCAAAGCCGACCAAGGGATCCAGGATATAGTTCTTATATTCTGGTGACATACAAACACCACTTGGGCCCTCTATACTTGTGGGGCCCCCCCGGGCAACTGCCTAGTGTGCCCAATGGAAAAGATGGCCCTGGATACAAAGTATCAGAAATGACAGAACACACAGGACGCAACTTCTGAGCAATGAGAATCCTTCCTGACGGCATCAGAAAGGAGAATTCTTATTAAAAGCAATATTCCTGGATATTAAAAAAAATTAAAAATAAAATTGCCAGTACAGGCAGTCCCCAACTTACACCGTTCCGACTTACACCCGTCCTCTAGTTACAAACGGAGACTTATGGGGCATGCTGGCACTTGTAGTTCTATGTTCTGTAGCTGTGGAACGACAAGTTCCAGCATGCCACAGCAGCACATGAGGTGAAATCTTCTTAACAGGGGCAGAGACAGCAAAACAAATGTAAAAACCCTTCCCTGCACTATCGAAAACGAAAAAAAAAATTTGTGCTGCAGTTACATTTAACAAATCTACCTGTTCCAACTTACATACAAATTCAACTTAAGAACAAACCTACAGTCCCGATCCCGTTCGTAACCCGGGGACTGTCTGTATTTTTATTTTAAGTTAAAAATCGCATGCAATTAAAATGTACATATAAGATATTGTCCTTCTTTAGCTGAGAAATACAACTCCTGAATGGCCGGGCAGACTAACCTCCCTTAACTGCAGCTGCTACTTTTCTACATGTAGACTTATTACAAATAATAGGTAATGACCTGGTCGCTCTATACATTTAAGAGTATTTTTAATTTAATATTACTACGCAATTAAAATTAACATATAACATATTGCCCTTCTCTAGCTGAGAAACAAAACTCCTGAATGGCAGGGCAGATTCATCTCACTTTATTGCAGCTGCTGCTTCTTTGTATGTAGTCTATTACAAATAGTAGGTAATGTCCTTATGGTTGCTCTATCACTCTGAAAAACATTATTTTTATTTTCACAGTCCAATACAATTAAAAATTACATATAAGATATTGTCCTTTCCTGAATGTAGTCTTATTACAAATAGTAGGTAATGACCTAATAATCGCTCTATTGCTCTGGAAAACTATTTTTTTTTTATTAAAATGTGGCGGTCTTATGTAGTTAAAAATTACATGTAGGATATTGTTCTTCTTTAGCTGAGAAATAAAACTCCTGACTGGCGAGGCAGACTCACCTCCCTTTACTGCAGCTGCTGCTTTTCTGCATGTAGTCTCATTACAAATAATAGGTAATGACCTAATGATCACTCTATCGCTTTTTATTTTTAATTTAATAATCCTGTGCAATTAAAAATTACATATAAGGTATTACCCTTCTGTAGCTGAGAAATAAAACTCCTGAATGGCCAGGCAGACTAACCTCACGTTACAGCGGTAAAAAAACTATAGATGAACCGGCGCTCAGTGCATCCATTAGAGGGTAAAATACAGCAAAAAATTATTTAGGAAAGTGAAGTGAGATCCCAAAAAAAAAAAAAATGCATCAGAATGTAAAGAAACACTGACGCTTTTCAGATTAGGAATCTTTAGTTACAGCCTCACTTTACTGCAGATGATGCTTCTCTGCATGTAGTCTCATTACAAATAGTAGGCAATCACCTGGAAAACTATTTTAAAAAAATTAGTAGTATTTTTGTTTCTGCAGTCCTATGCAATTAAAAACTACATGTAAGGCATTGTCCTTCTCTAGCTGAGGAATAAAACTCCTGAATGGCAGGACAGGCTAACCTCCCTTTACTTGGCTTATCTGCATGTAGTCTCATTACAAACAATAGGTAATTACCTAATGATCCCTATTTAAAGAAAAATTGACAGTTTTTTTATTTTTAATTTGACAGTCTTAAGCAATTAAAAATTACATATAAGATATTGCCCTTCTCTAGCTGAGAAACAAAACTCCTGAATGGCAGAACAGATTCATCTCACTTTATTGCAGCTGCTGCTTCTCTGTATGTAGTCTATTTACAAATAATTGGTAATGACCCAGTGATCGCTCTATCACTCTGGAAAACATTATTTTTGATTTCCACAGTCCAATACAATTAAAAATTACATATAAGATATTGTCCTTGCCTGGATGTATTTTTATTACAAATAGTAGATAATGACCTAATAATCGCTCTATCGCTCTGGAAAACTGTTTTTTTTTTTAAAATAAAAATGTGGCGGTCATATGTAGTTAAAAATTACATATAAGATATTGCCCTTCTCTAGCTGAGAAACAAAACTCCTGAATGGCAGGGCATATTCACTCACTTTTATTGCGCTCTTTCTTTTCTGCATGTTTTTCAATACAAATTAAAGTAATGTCCTAGCTATATCACTCTAACCTTATTTTTTTTTCAAAAGTCCTTCAATCAAAAATTACATATAAGATATAGTCCTTCCCTAAATGTAGTCTTATTCCAAATAGTAGGTAATGACCTAATTATCGCTCTATTGCTCTGGAAACGTTTTTTTTTAAATAAAAATGTGGCGTTTATTGATAAAAATTACATTGTAGTCTTCTTAGTAGAAACAAAACTCCTGATGGTAGCAGCTCACCTCTCTTTACTGCAGCTGCTGCTTTTCTGCATGTAGTCTCATTACAGATAATAGGTAATGACCCAATGTACTCTTTTCACTATGGAAAACTATTTAAAAAAAAACAAAAAAACATTTAAGTGTATTTTTAATTTAATATTACTATGCAAATAAAATTTACATGTAAGATATTGCCCTTATGGGGCCCAGAGATTAAGGGGGCCCACCTAGGAGCAAGAACACTGATCCTCTCTGTGGGAAACAACAGGTTGGGATGGGTTGATGCATTATGTGGGGTCTCTGATATTTGGCGCAATTACCCATACATGTAATTATAGCTACCGATGCTGTTGTTTCAGTGACCTGCCAATAGGGGGTGAGGGGTAATTGGTTTGTAATGGGGCCCTCTGAATTCTCCTTACTGCCCTGGACGCCAGGCTGCATTGAGCATGGACAGTAAGGGTTAACAGTCCCCAGTCTGCGAACAGTTAAGATTCATGAAATAGAATTCAGTCGACTTGTTAAAACTCTTCGAGTGGAAGATTTCGAACACTGGAATAATATGCCTCAAAGGCTCGACATTCAATTTTTAATGTCTTTTATCTATACTTTCTCCATGAGGAAAATTACAACTTTGTAATAACTTGAGCTCAGTGATTTTATTTTCACAGTTCTGCTCTGAGCTCCAATATTCACTTTTCTTAAAACTTTTTTTTTTTTTTTTTTTTTTCCCTTAGAACATATTTTAAAACACCCTTTTATTAAAGCTAATGCAAAAGGGAATTACAAACAATCGTTTAGACTGCAGTAAACACATTCCGGGCGACCGTCTTTATCTGTAAATTGTGTCAGATGAAGGGGAAATGGCAGCAGCGTCCATCGCTTCGTGCATTGATTTGAATTGTTTGTTGCAAATGTTTCTGGGGATGGACTTGAGATCAGTCAAATGATTTCCATGTATCTAAGTGAACAGAGTCCAAGCAATCGGCCATCTTTATCCTGAGAATGCAACAGTGACTGCAGTGAAAACCGATACCAAATTATTTCTGGTACATTGCAGGATCAGGGTCAGCTTCATCAGTACATGTGTAGCCGTGACCCGAAATTCTCATTCAGGAGGGCAGTACGGGCAGTGCTCCTGTCAGGGGCCCTAATCAAAAGGTGGCCCACTGATATGTTAAAAAATAGGAGGTAGTAATAGACGGGGGCCCCATTGGGTTTGGTCGTATGGGGCCCTGAAATGCTTAAAGGAGTTGTCTCCCCACAGGGGGTTTAAAAAATGATGAAAAAATTCTCTGTCACTTCCTGGTTCAGACTAATTTGCTAAGCTCCCTGCTTGTACAGCACGTTGTGCTTTCAGATGCTAATTACTCAGATAGCTTTTAAATACTTGAGGGTTCTTATTTATCCCCAAAAAAAAAGCCCTAATTACAGAGCTGTTTTTTTGAATAAATAAGTTTTTACTGTCTGGCAGCACAGGGCATGACTGACACTGTGACCGTGTGATGATCCTCTTGTTTTTCATTGACAAAAACCCAGGGATTTGTTTTTAAAGGCGGTTTCTGAGGGTGAAATAGCCATGGGGGTAATAAAAATTGTTTCTCCTTTTGGGGAAAAAGAGGAAAAAGCAATATATTTGGAAAATGTCTTTTTTTTGTGTCCCACGATATGTAAAGCTTATTCTTTGTAGCGAGACAACCCCTTTAATAGATGAATGATGGGAGCCCTGTCCTCATGATACATCTGATGAAGCGCAGGTGCTCGCGCGAAACGCGTCAAGTTTTATTGTCTTGTTTTTAATTTTGCATCGGTAACTCCCCTGCATTTTTAAGAATAAAAACTATTTTATCTAATAGCCTTTAGCTCGGGCTTTTTTTTACTTTGCAGGTGCGAGGGCCATTTTTCTCTTTACTTATGGCTGTGCCTCATTGACGGGCGACTGGTGCTCGTAGCTTATAATAAAGGCAAATATAAATTGCAACATTTTGCATCCTGACCGTGTGTTACATACACTTATATCTCTGCACATCATGTGCTGGTTACATCCTGTAGATCCCGTATTGAACTCCATAGCAGAATTCATATTTCTGCAGGCTCCACAGCTGATTTCTCCCAGCATTCCCTACGTGTTTAGGATCTGCCAACATCTTGTTCTGACGATTTGCATTCTTGGAAGGGTTGTCTGTACACTGGGTTCTGTAAAGTCTTCTGATATCACAAAAACTAAACATCTTCATTACATGCAGTCAGTAATGAACAACGTAAATTCATGCTGGAGCTCTGGGGGTATGATACCGCTGTTAGTGATAGTGCTGATCTGGAGTATAAGATTGGATCTAATTCAGGAATCAGTACAGGATATGTAACTGTTATTACAGTGCTGCACCAGCAGAATAGAGCTGCGCAGCTCTGGAGTATAATACTGGATGTGGGACTCAGGATCAGTAAACAGATATAGTAATGTCACTGTTACACAGTGACTTGCCACAGCAGAATAGTGAGGCAGAGCGTGGGTGTATTAGCTAGTGATCTATTCTTCAGGATAGTAAGGATAAGTAATGTCTTGTTACAGTTGACTGCTCATGAAGATAGTGGAGTGCAGCTCTGAGATAATACTAGGATGTAACTCTGGTTCAGTACGGATAAGAAATGTATGTTCAGTGGTCTGCACCAGCATCATAGTGATTGCAGGCACTGGAGTATATTACAGGATGTAACGCAGGATCAGTACAGATAAGTATTGTATGTACAGTGACTGCACCAGCACAAAAGAGAATGCAAGCTCTGGAGTATATTACAGGATGTAACTAAGGATACAGTACAGGATAGTAATGTTGAAAACAGTGATTGGAACAGCAGATAGTGAGCGCAGCTGGGAGGATTAATAAGGATGTAACTCAGGGATCAGTAAGGATAAGTAATGTATGTACAGTGATGCTCCAGCAGAATAGAGAGCGCAGTCTGAGTATAATACAGTTGTTACTCAGGTCAGTACAGGATAAGTATTGTATTACAACAGTGACTGCAACTGCAGACTAGTGAGCGCAGCTCTGGAGGGTTTATACTGGATGTAATTCAGGATCAGTTACAGGATAGTAATGTTATGTACACAGTGACTGCACCAGCAGAATAGTGTAGCGCAGCTTATGGAGGATAATTAACGGTTGTAAACTAGGATCAGTACAGGATAAGTAAATGTTTTAAACAGTGATCCTGCATCAGCAGAATAGTATGAGCGAAGCTTTGGAGGGATAAATACACGGATGTAATCAGTTCAGTACCGGATAAGTAATGTTATGTACACAGTGACCGCACCAGCAGAATAGTGAGTTGAAGCTATGGAGGATAATAAGGTGTTAATCAGGCATATCTACAGGATAAGTAATGTTTGTAATACAGTTGAATGCACTGCTAATTAGTGAGTTGCAGCTCTGAGTATAGAACAGGATGTAACTCAGGATAGAGTAATTACTGTTACGTCACAGAGACTTCAGCAGCAGAATTGTTGACGGTAGCTCTGGAGGATAATACAGGATGTAAGCTCGAGGATCAGTACAGGATATTGTAATGTATGTACAGTGACTGCACCAGGCAGATTAGAGAGCGCAGCTCTGGAGTACAAGCTACAGGATTGTAAATCAGGTCTCAGTACAGGATAAGTAATGTATGTACAAGTGATGCACCAGCAGAATTGGAGTGCAGTTCTGGAAGGATAATACATGGATGTAACTCAGGATCAGTTACTGGAATAGTAATGTATGTTATACAGTGACTTGCACAGAGAATATGAGCGCAGCTATGGAGGATATTTACAGGTTGTAACTCACGGATCAGTAAGAATAAGTAATGTATGTACAGTTGACTGCACCAGCAGAATAGTGAGACCAGTATGGAGGATAATACAGGATGTAAGAATCAGGATCAGTACAGGATTATGTAATCTATGTACAGTGACTGCACAGCAGAACTAGTGTCGTGCAGCTCTGGGGATAATTATGGATGTAACTAGGATCAGTACAGGATAAGTAACGTATGTACAGTGTCTGCACAGCAGATTTGTGAGCGCAGCTATGGAGGATAATACAGAAGATGAACTCAAGGTCAAGTACAGGATAAGGAAATGTATGTACACTGTGACTGCACAGAGAATAGTGACGTGGCAGCCTCTGGAGGATAATAAGGATGTAACTCAGGAATCAGTACAGGATAAGTAAGTATATACACAAGTGACTGCACCAGCAGAATAGTGGAGTGCGATCGGGAGGATATACAGGATGTACTAGGATCAGTACAAGGATAATAAGTAATGTTGTACACACAGTGATCCGCACCAGCCAGAATAGTGAGCTGCACTCTGGAGGATAGATACTGGATGGAACCTCAGGATCATACAGATAATGTATGTATGTACACAGTGACTGCACCTGCAGAATAGTGAGCGCCGGCTCTTGGAGTATTATACAGGATGTAACTCAGGATAGTAAGGATCAGTATTGTATGTAGCTGATGACTGCCACTTGACAGATTGTGTGTTGCGGCTCTGGTGTATAATACCTGGATTAACTCAGGACTCAGTACTGATAAGCTATGTATGTCTGTGTCTGCACCAGCAGAAACAGTGAGTGCAGCTCTGGAGGATCATTACAGGATGTACTCCAGGATCCAGTACGGAATACGTAATGTATTGTACACAGTGATGCACCAGCAGAATAGTGTAAACGCAGATCTCTGGAGGATAATACGGATGTAAATCAGGATCAGTTACAGGATAAGTAATGTATGTACACAGTGACGGCACCAGCAGATAGGAGTGCGCTCTGAAGGATAACACAGGATGTAACTCTGGATCACTATAGGATAAGTACTGTCGGTACAGTGAATGCTCCAGCAGTATAGTGAGTGCAGCTTGGAGATAGAAGAAAAGGATGTAACTCAGGATATGTTATGTACTGTCATGTACACCAGAGACTTCAGCAGTAGAATAAGTAAGGTTGCTCTGCGAGGATAATACAGGATGTAATTCAAGATCAGTAAAGGTTATTATTGTATGTACAGTGACTTGCACCAGCAGATTAGTGAGTGCAGCTCTGGAGTATAACAGGGATGTAACTTCAGGATCGTACAGTGAAAGTAATGTATCTACACAGTGACTGCAACGCAGAATTAGAGAGGGCAGCTCTGGAGGATTTAAAAAGGATGTAACTCAGGTCAGTACAGGATAGTAATGTATGTATAAGTGACTGCACCTGAAAGAATAGTGAGCGGCAGCTCTGGAGGATAATACAGGATGTAAATCGAGGATCAGTACCAGGATAAGTAATTATGCTACGTGACTGCACAAAGCTGAATAGTGTGTGCCAGCTCTGGATGATAGTCAGGATGTAAATCAGGATCAGTACAGGATAAGTATTGTATGTACAGTGACTGCTCCTAGCAGAATAGTGAGCGCAGCTTGAGGGGGGGAGGGGGGATTAATACAGGATGTAACTCAGGATCAGTACAGGATAAGTAATATATGTACAGTGACTTGCACTAGCAGAATAGAGAGTGCAGCTCTGGTGGATAAGTACAGGGACTGTAATAAGGTTCAGTTACAGGATAAGTAATGTTATTAGTAAACAGTGACTGCACAGCTGAATAGGTGAGCCAGCTGGGAGGATAATACTGGATGTATCTAAGGATCTCGTGTACAGGATATGTAATGTATGTACAGTGATGCACAGGCAGAATAGTGAGTGCAGCTATGGAGGATAATACGAGGATGTACTCCAGGATCATGTACAGGATAAGTTATGTATGTACAGTGACTGCACCAGCAGAATAGTAGTGCGCAGCTCTGGAGGATGAATACAGGTGTAACTTCAGGATCAGTAAAGGATAAGTAAGGGATGTACAGTGACTGCTCCAGCAGAATAGTGAGTGCAGCTTCTGGAGGATAATACACAGGCTGTAACTATGGTCAGTACAAGTAAGTTATGTATGTGCAGCGACTGCACAGCCGAATAGTGAGCGCAGCTTTGGAGGATAATATCAGGATGAAATCAGATCAGTACAGGATAAGTAATGTACTGTACAGTGGACTGCGCACCAGCAAGAATAGTGGTGCAGCTCAGGAGGATAATACAGGATATGTAGATCACAGGGATAGGTACAGGATAAGTAATGTAAGTACAGTTGCTGCACAGCAGAATAGTGTGCGCTGTCTGGGCTGGAATAATAAGGCTGTAAATCAGGATCAGTACAAGATAAGTAGATGTAATGTAAGTGATGCACCAGCAGAAATAGTGAGTGGACAGCTCTGGAGGATTAATACAAGGATTTAGTCAGGATCAGTAAGAGGATAGTTAATGTATGTGAAGTGACTGCACTCGCAGACTGTGGAGCGCAGGCTCTGCGACGGATAATACAGGCTGTACTAGGCTCAGTTAAGACTTAGTTTTGTATGATTAACAGTGACTGACACAGCAGTATAGTGAGTGCTGTCTGGAGGATATTAAGGCTGTTATCAGGATCAGTACAGGATAAGTTATGTATGTACAGTGGACTGTACAAGCAGTATAGTGGCGCAGCTACTGGAGGATTATAAAGGATGTAATCAGGATCGTTCAGGTTTAATAATGTATGTACAGTGGACCTGGCACAGCAGAATGATGAGCGCTGTATGGAGTAAGGTATACAGGATTTGTAACTCAGAGTTAAGTTGTATTGTATGTAAACTGTTGACTGCTAGACAAGCAGAATAGTGAGTACAGCTCTGAAGTATAATACAGGAAGCAATTTGAGATTAGTATAAGATAAGTAATGTAATTTATAAGGTGATTGAACTTGTTATATAGATTAATCATGGTATTTGAGCACACCGGCTAATCTTATGGATTTAGATTTCACAGAATAAAAAGTGCAGCTAAATGGAATTGAATTGGATTCTGCGCTCACCATGAGGGATCCGTCGCTTCATGTTTCCAGATACATTAAGCAGCCACTAATGAGTTTACATAATGTTAAAATTCATATTTACACTTCTCAGCCTCGTAGCTTGTGGAAACACGGTCCGGCCTATACTCGGCTTTTCTCTCCCCAGAGAGTCCACTAATTCCCCGGACGAGCTTTCCTTTAGTCTCACGTTGAGTTTCTAAGATTTACACACACAGCACCATTTTTTTTTTTCTGTTAATCTGCAAAGGTAACGGAGCCTCATAATAGGTAGGTGGGACCTTGTGGAGCAGAGAGGGGTGAGAGGTGCGCAGCTACGGTACGAATGGCTGTAATTTGCATCGCTTCAGTAAAGAGCGGCCAATTATTTAGCGATACAGATGTAAACCTGTCTCTATGGCCGGGGTGGATACATTGGAACAGGATTATGTTCATATTGTGTATGGTTCCAATAACCTCAGATTCTGAGCAGAATATCTAAGAGAATCCAGTTACAATGAGACCGCCCCCCATGAGATCCGACAAGGATCCGCTCCAAAGAATGAACATCTCCAGCAAAATACAGCGCGGACTTCTCATTCAAACAAATGACCATTAGATTATAAGGGTTAAGGAGAAATTAATTGCAAAATCCGCATTCAATTCCACATTAAAATCCGTCAAGTGAACTTACCCTTAAAGGAATGCTCAAAGCAAAATCAATAACTTTGTCGTATTCGTTGAAGGGCCCGAGTGGGCGGGGCATGACACAGATAACGCCAAAGAGAAAAAATGAGTTGTCATGCTCGGCCCCCTCAGACTCAGCTCAAGGCAGAACACGTTGGGGCAGATTTACTAAAACTATCTGCTTAACCTGGTGCATATTTAGAAACTTTAATCTAACTTTATCTATTGGCTTAGTTTTTGCCAATTACGCACCAAAATGTTTCTGCACGCGATTGCACTTTTAACCACACCCACTTTTCATGTTTTATTGGGGCCCTTAGAGCATTATATGCATTTTTAAAACATAGAAAGACCCTTTAAGCACTTGATGATATGCACAATTCCTTCAAGCAATAGACGACATGGACAACCCCTTTAAGCACTAGATGACATGGACAACCCCATTTTAGCACTAGACACCATCCAAAGCCCCTTTAAGCACTAGACAATATGGACAACACTTTTAAGCTCTAGGTGACATGGACAGCCACTTTAAGCACTAAATGATATAGATAACCCCTTTAAGCAATTGACAACATGTACAACCCCTTTAAGAACTAGATGACATGGACAACTCCTTTACGTACTAGACGACATGGAAAACCCCTTTAAGCGCTAGACGACATGTACAGCCCCTTTAAGCACTAGACGACATTAACAACCCCTTTAAGCACTAGATGATATGGACAACGGCTTTAAGCTCTAGATGGCATGGACAGCTCCTTCAAGCACTAGACAACATGGACAGTACCTTTAAGCACTAGACAATATGGACAACGCCGTTAAGTTCTAGATGATATGGACAATGACTTTAAGCCCTAGGTGACATGGGCAGCCTCTTAAAGTACTAGGTGACATGGGCAGCCCCTTAAAGTACTAGGTGACATGGGCAGCCCCTTAAAGCACTAGACAACATGGACAGCCCCTTTAAGCACTAGACAATATAGACAATGTCTTTAAGCTCTAGATGGCATGGACAGCCCCGTCAAGCACTAGACTATATGGACAACACCTTCAAGATATAGACTATATGGACAACGCCTTTAAGCACTAGATGACATGGACAACTCCTTAAAGCACTAGACGACATTAACAACCGCTTAAAACACTATATGATATGTACAACGGCTTTAAGCTCTAGATGGCATGGACAACTCCTTTAAGCACTAGGTGGCATGGACAGACCCTTAAAGTACTAGGTGAGATGGACAGCCCCTTTAAGCACTAGACAATATGGACAACGTCTTTAAGCTCTAGATGGCATGGACGCCCCGTCAAAGCACAAGACAACATGGACAGCCCCTTGAAGCACTAGATGTGGCCTCTGCATGAACCCTACAGGGTTACAACTCTGCCATCATCATAGGATTGCAAGTCTTTGACTGGGAAAAGTCTTGTGTGGGATCAAAGCTTCTTATCCGAGTGTTGACAGGAAGTGACAGCTACAATTTTCCCAGGATCAGGTCGGGGATTTTAACGTGTGGGATCTCCAGCATGCACATGTAATCTGCATTCAAAACTGCGCGCCTGTTGCATTAGCTGCAGCAGGTGCCCCGGCCTGATACATCCCTAATACCGGGCGATCATTACCACCTCGCTCATCACTCTCACATAAAGTATGATGGCCGTGACGGGCTCCAGACTGATGACAAGCCAGCCCCCCCCCCCCCACCCCACCCCCGGGACTAAACCTTGTCATCATATTGACAGACGTTCAATCTTCCAGTTTTTCCTCTAGTTCATTTTTTTTCTCCTTTCTATAAATTGGATGAGTTCCTCGCATGTGCCGAGCATCAGGGTTCTCTGGAATGAGCGAAGGAACTAAAGCAGCAACATTGGGTTTAGGCAGAGGAAATATCCAATATACAATTGTTTACAATATTTTGCAAAACAGTTTTGGCTGAAGTTACAATTTTTTCATTCACAATAAAAACACTGAGCTCCCTGCTTGTTGTCAGTGAATGGCGACATTATCTAGGTCCGTCCAGTGGCCCCAAACCCCCATAAAAGCTAATGCTTCTCAGGGCTTTTTTTTTACATTTTGTATTCAGACTGCACAATTTCTGTGCCAAAAGTGTAAAACTCAAGGAATTCAGCCCCCACCTTCTTTTAATGGGACCTTAGACACGGGACGGAGGGAGGATCTGCTCGCCACTTCCTTGAGGGCGCAGGCAACATTTTGCCCAAAGGCGCTGGCACAGGGAGCAGGCACCATTTTGGATTCACCCTAACCAGCCCCTTTTAGCCACCCTCCAATGGCCTTTTAAAGGGGTTGTCTCACTAACAGGTATCGGCTGCTTTTTATGCTAAAGATCTTGCAAAAAGAAGACCCTTGCAATATGTGTCTATTAACAGTGTCCTACCCATTCCTAATAACCCCTCTTGTATGGGCTGCATCAGCTCCTCAGGTCGCTAAAAGCTACAGACCCCGTTTGATCTATCATTAGGTGCGCACTGGTTGCTATAGCTACAGACCTGTTCGATCTATCCTGAAGGGTCAGCATGGGGATATAGCTACAGACCTGTTCAATCTCTCCTGATAGGCTGCCAGCACTGGTCACTAAGCTACAGACCTGTTTTGTCTTCAGATAGGGCTGTCAGCACTGGTTGCTATAGCAAAGACCTGTTCAATTCTCCTGTAGGGACCAGCATGGTTGCTTAGCACAGACCTGTTCTCTCTCTCCTGATAGGCTACCACATGGTTGCTATAGCTACAGACCTGTTCCATCTCTCCTGTTAGGTTGCCAGCACTGGTTGCTATAGCTACAGACCTGGATTATACTGCAGCCTAGTAGAAATCAGTAAACACGCCCCTGAATTCAAAATGAAACCAGGACTGAGGTAAGATAAATCAATGTAGTGAGACAACCCCTTTAAGGACAACCAGTGTCGGACTGGGGTGTCTAGGGCCCACAGGTGGAGCTGACTCTAGGGGCCCACCAGTTGAGTTTTATGGGCCCCCGTGAGTTTATTTAGGGCCCACCATACATCTACTATAAATGACTGTAGATGCCTTCCATACTCTGCTTATTGTTTTTTTGACACTATTTCTATGCTTTTTTGCCTCTTTTGAGAATGTATGTGGAGTTAAAAGACAACTCCAGGTCTACCATGCTCAGGGACCCACCGGGGGTTTCCCCTATTCCCCTGTGGGCCAGTCCGAGCCTGAGGACAACCATATGTGGCCCTCAGTGAAAAGGAGTCTGACACCCCTGCTCTATGAGTCTGGACTACAGGCTGCTACATTATACCTGCGCTGATACATTGTAGCAAACTATCAGGACAGATAAAAAGATTTGTGCTGTATTCAGTTCACAGACAATTATCCAAATTGAGACATTGTAGAAAAGCTTCTAGTGTAAGAAATATAAGGCTATGTTCAGGCAATTGGGGGCGAAGCTTCGGATCTCTACCACACATTCTCAGTTTATATGCCATGGATGGACGGATTGGACGCAGATTAGCCCCATTCAATAGGTAATCTGCATTCTGTCTGTCCTCCTGTATAGTCAGGGCTGTCTGTCCTCCTCTATAGTCAGGGCTGTCTGTCCTCCTCTATAGTCAGGGCTGTCTGTCCTCCTGTATAGTCAGGGCTGTCTGTCCTCCTGTATAGTCAGGGCTGTCTGTCCTCCTGTATAGTCAGGGCTGTCTGTCCTCCTGTATAGTCAGGGCTGTCTGTCCTCATGTATAGTCAGGGCTGTCTGTCCTCCTGTATAGTCAGGTCTGTCTGTCCTCCTGTATAGTCAGGGCTGTCTGTCCTCCTCTATAGTCAGGGCTGTCTGTCCTCCTGTATAGTCAGGGCTGTCTGTCCTCCTGTATAGTCAGGGCTGTCGGCCCCCTTGTTTTATTTCGGGGGCTGCTGTCCCAGGGAAAAGTCGGGGCTGCCCCTGCCCCTCCTCTATAGTCAGGTTCTAGGCCTCCTGTAGGGTCGGGGGCGGGGGGTCTGTCCTCCCTATAGCCCCAGGGCTGCTGCCCCTCCGGGGTTTTATACCCATCTGCCCTGCCCCTTCCTGTATAGTAGGGCTGTCGGGCCCTCCTGTTTATCAGGGCTGTCTTTTCCCTCCTGAAATAGTCAGGGCTGTCGTCCTGCGGTAAAGTCAGGGGCTTTGCCTAAATTTTATAGTCCAGGGCTGTCTGTCCCCCCGTATAGTCAGGGCTGTCTGTCCTCCTGTATAGCCCAGGGTTTGCCCTGTCCCCCTTTAATTTTGGGGGGCGCCCTGTCCCCCTTTGAAATAGTCGGGGCTGTCTTCCCCCTTTGTATAGTCGGGGCCTTGTCTGCCCCTCCTGTATAGTCGGGGGCTTTTCTGAAACCCTGAATAGTCAGGGCTGTCTGTGCCCCCTCTATATCAGGGTTTGCCCTGTCCTCCTCTATTTTCAGGGCTTTTCTGCCCTTTCCTTTAAAAAGTCAGGGCGTCGGGTCCTCCTCAATATCCAGGGGCTGCCCTTTTCCTCCTCTATATCGGGGGCTTTTCCTGCCCCTCCTGTATAGCCCCAGGCCCTGTCTTTCCTCCTGTTTTTCGGGGCGGTTCCTGTCCTCCTGTATAGCCCGGGTTTTTTCTGTCCCTCCTGTTAGTCAGGTCTGTCTGTCCCCCAAAAATTTTCGGGCCTGTCTGCCCCTCCTGTTTTACCCAGTTCTGTCTGTCCCCCCCTTTTTAAAAAGTCGGGGCGTTTTTTCCCTCATGTTTACCCAGGTTCGCTGCCCTTTCCTCAAATAGCCCCAGTGCTGCCCCTGTCCTCATTAAAAGTCAGGTCTGTCGTCCCCCCCTGAAAAGGGTCAGGTCTTTTCCTGGTTCCTCAAAGTCGGGGCTGTCTGTCCCCCCCCTCTATAGTCGGCTGTCGGGTCCTCCTGTAAATCAGGTCGTCTGTGCCCTCTAAAAGTCGGGGGTTTGCCCTGTCCTCCTCTATAGTCAGGGCTTCTTTTTTTCCTCAAATAGTTTTGGGGCTGTCCCCCTGCTGTATAGTCAGGGGTTTGTCTGTCCTAAGTATATTTCAGGTCCTGCCCTGTCCCCTTAAACCCAGGCCCTGTCTGCCCCTCATGTATAGTCAGGGGCTGCCCTGCCCTCCTCTATAGTCAGAGCTGTCTGTCCTCCTGTTTTGGCCAGAGCTGCCCTGTCCTCCGGAAATTTCAGGGCTGTCTGTGCTCCTCTATATCAGGGCTGTCTGTCCCCATTATAGCCCAGGTCTGTCGGCCCCTCCCCTATAGTCAAGGCTTGCCCTGACCTAAATGTATAGTCGGGCCTGCCTTCCTCATGTTACCAGGGCTGTTTGTCCTCCTGTATATCAGGGGCTTTTCGTCCCCTGAAAATATCAGGGCGTCTGTCCCCCTGTATTCCAGGCTGTCTGTCCCCCTGTATAGTCGGGGCCTGTCTGTCCTCCTTATAGTCAGGGCTGTTTTTGTCCTCATGTATATTCCATGGCTTTTCTGCCCCAAATATCGGGGCTGTCTGCCTAAATGAAGCAGGGGCTGCTGTCCTCCTGTATAGTCGGGGCTGTCTTTTCCTCCTTTATGGGCGGGGCTGTCTGTCCTCATGTAAATTCAGGTGCCCTGCCCATGTATAGCCCCAGGGCTGTTTTGTCCTCCTGTAAAGTCAGGGCTGTCTGTCCCCCCTGTATAGCCCCCCCCAAGGGCTGCCCTGTCCTCATGTATAGCCCGGGGCTGTCTGCCTCCTCTATAGTCAGGGGCTGTCTTTTCCTCATGTAAATTCGGGTTTGTCTTCCTCCTTTATAGTCAGGGCGGGCCCTGTCCTCCTCTTTTTAGTCAGGGCTGCCCTGTCCTCCTGTATAGCCCAGGTCTGTCTGTCCTCCTTTAAATACCCGGGGCTTTTCTGCCTCTTTTAATAGTCGGGGCTGTCTGTCCTCCCCTTTTAGTCAGGCTTCTTTTCCTCCTCTAAGTCAGGGTTTGTCTGTCTTCCTCTATACCCAGGGCGGGGTCTGTCCCCTGTAAAGTCAGTCTGTCCTTCCCCCCCGAAAAGTCATTCTGCCCTTCCTCATGTATAGTCATCGGGTCGTCCTCCTGTATAGTGCGGGTCTGCCCCTGTCCCCCCTGTAATATCAGGGCTGCCCTGCCCCTTCCTGTATAGTCGGCCCTGCCCTGTCCCCCCTCAAGCCCGGGGGCTTTTCCTGTCCTCCCAATATCAGGGCGCGTCCCCCTTATAGCCCGGGGGCGGGCCCTGCCCTCCTCAAATAGTCGGGCGTCGGGCCCCCTTTTATGTATATTCAGGGCGCCCTGTCATCCTGTATAGTCAGGGCTGTCTGCCCCTCCTCTATTTTCAGGGCTGTCTTTCCTCCTGTATAGCCCAGGGCTGTCTGTCCCCCCCCAAAGTCGGGGCTTTCGGGTGCTCCTGTATAGTCAGGGCTGTCTTCCTCCTGTATATCAGGTTTTGTCTGTCCTCATTTATAGTCGGGGCTTTTCCTGTCCTCCATAGTCTTTGGCTGCCCTGTCCTCCTCTATACCCAGGGCCTGTCTTTTCCTCCTGATAGGTCAGGGCTGTCGGGCCTCCTCTTGGGTCAGGGCTGTCTGTCCTCATGTATGTCAGGCTGTCTTCCTCCTTTATGTCAGGGCGGTCGGGTCCTCCTCAATATTCGGGATGTCTGTCCTCCGGGTTATAGCCCGGGTCGGGTCTTTTTCCCCCTTTTTATATTTCGGGCTGTTGCCTCATTATATCAGGGCTGCCCTGTCCCCCCTCAAATAGTCAGGGCTGCCCTTCCCCTCCTCTATAGCCCAGGGCGGCCCTGTCTTCCTCAAAAATCGGGGCTGTCTGTCCTCCTTTATAGTCGGTCGGGTCTGTCCCCTGTATAGTCAGGCCCTGTTTTTCCCCTAAATTTTTAAATCAGGCCGGCCCTGCCCCTCCGTATAGCCCAGGTCTGTTGCCCTCCTTTATAGCCCAGGGCTGCCCGGCCCCTCCTGTATATCAGGTCTGTTTTCCCTCCTCATAGTCGGGGCGCCCTGTCCCCCCCTCTAAAGCCCGGGGCTGCTTCCTCCTCTATATTTCCAGGGCTGTCTGCCCCCTCCTCTATAGCCCGGGGCTGTCGTCCTCTGTTTTAGCCCAGGGCTTTTCCTTTTTCCCGTATAGCCCCCCCCGGGCGTCTGTCCTCCTCTATATCAGGGCTGTTGCCTCCTGAAAATAGTCAGGCTGTCTGCCCCTCCTCTATATCGGGGCTGTCTGTTCTCCTGTATAGTCAGGGCGTCTGTCCTCCTGTAAAGTCAGGTCGTCTGTCCCCCGGGAATACCGGGGCCCTTTTCTGTCCTCCTGTAAGTCTTTGGCGGGTCTGCCCCTCCTCTAAAGTCGGGGCCCTGTTTTCCCCTCCTGTATAGTCAGGCTGTCTGTCCTCCTCAAATGGGTAAAGGGCTTTCTGTCCTCCGGGAATATCAGGGCGGGTTTTGCCCCTCATGAAATGGTCAGGGCGTCGTCCTCATGTATAGTCAGGGCTGTCTTTTTCCCCCTTCCGGGTAAAATTCGGGTCTGTCTCCCCTTTCCTGTATAGCCCGGGGCTGTCTGTCCTCATGTATAGTCAGGGCTGCCCCCTGTCCCTCATGTATACCCAGGGCTGTCTGTCCCATGTAAGTCGGGCCCCTGCCCTGCCCCTCCCTCTAAGCCCCAGGCTGTCTGTCCTCCCTATAGTCGGGGCCCTGTTGCCCCTAAAGTATAGCCCAGGTCGTCTGCCCTTTCCTGTATAGCCCCCCCAGGGTTTGTTGTCCTCATGTATACCCAGGGGTGTCTGTCCTCATGAAAATTTTCTGGCGGGTTTTGGCCCCTCATGAAATAGTCGGGGCCCGCTGCCCCTCCTTATAGCCCATGGCTGTCTGCCTCCTCTATAGCCCATGGCTGTCGGGCCTCCTGTATAGTCGGGCTTTTTTTCCCTTTGTGTATGTCAGGGCTGTCTGTGCCCTGTATATCAGGTCTTTCGGGTCCTCCCCCTATATCGGGTCTGTCTTCCTCCTAAAATAGTAAAGGGGCAGTCTGTCCCCCCTCTTATTCAGGGCTGTCTGTCCCCTCTTTTTGCCCGGGGACGGTCTTTTCCCTCCTCTATAGGCCCCAGGGCGTTTTGTCTTCCTCATATCGGGTCGGTCTGCCCTCCCGGTATAACGGGGCTGTCTTCCTCCTCAAAGGGCCCGGGGGCTGCCCTGCCCTCATTAAAGGGCCCAAAGCTGCCCCTTTTCCCCCCGGTTAAAAGCCCGGGCGTCTGTCCTCCTCATAGCCCAGGTCTGTTTTCCCCCTTTCCTAAAAGTCGGGGCTGTCTGCCCCTAAAGTATACCCCACTGTCGTCCCCTGATAGCGGGGCTGTCTGTCCTCATGTATAGTCGGGGCTGCCTGTGCTCCTTAATTCGGGGCTGCCGGGTCCCCTGAATAGTCAGGGCGGTCCTGTCCTCCTGTATAGTGGGGGCGGTCTGTCCCCAATGTATAGCCCAGGCCCCTGTCTGTCCTCCTTTTTATCAGGTCTGCCCTGTCCTCCGGGTATAAGTCAGGGTTTGTCGGGTCCTCATTTATAGTCATGTCTGTCTGCCCCCTTTGAAATAAAGCATGGTGTCTGTCCTCATGTTTAGTCGGGGCAGTCTTCCTCCCTATAGTCAGGCTGTTTTCCCTTCTCTAAATCAGGGCTGTCGGGCCTCCTGTATGGGTTCGGGGTTTGTCTGTCCTCATTAATATTCGGGGCTGTCTGTCCCCCCCTCTAGGGTCAGGCCCCTGTCTGCCTCCGGGTATGGGCAGAGCGCCCGGTCCTCCTTTTAAAAGTCAGGGCTGTCGGGTCCTCCCGGTTATAGTGGGGGGCTGTCTGTCCCCTGTATAGTGGGGGTTTCCCTGTCCCCCTCATATCGGGGTCTTTTCGGGCCTCCTCTATATTGGGGGCGTCTGTCCCCTCTAATCCGGGAAACTGTCTGTCCTCCTCTATAGGTTTTCCCCCCGGGTTTTGTCTTTCCTCCTCTATACCCCAGGCTTTCTGTCCCCGATGGGTCGGGGCGGGTCGGGGCCCCCCTGTAAATCAGGCTGTTTTCCCTTCATGTTTTGTCGGGGGGCCTGTCTGTCCCTCTATATCAGAGCTTTTCCTGCCCCCTCTCTTATGTCAGGGCTTCTGTCCTCCGGGAAAAATTTTTCCGGGGGCTGTCGTGCTCCTGAAATATTTTAGAGCTTCTTTTCCTCCTGTATTTTCAGGCTTTTCTTTCCCCCTTGTATAGTAAAGGCCCTGTCTGCCCCTCCTCTATAGTCAGGCTGTCTGCCCCTCCCTTTATCAGGTCGGGGTCTGTCCTCCTCTTTTATCGGGGGCTGTCTGTCCTCCTCTATAGTCAGGGCGGGTCCCCCCTATAGTCGGGTCGGCCCCTTCCTCCTCTATATCAGGGCTGCCCCTGCCCTCCTGTATTTTTCAGGCTTTTCTGCCCCTCTTTGTATAGTCAGGGCTGTCGTCCTCTTTAAAATTAGTCGGGTTTGTCTTTCCCCCTCTAAGTCAAGTTTGTCTGTCCTCCTGAAATATTTCCGGGCGGGGCTGCCCCTCCTGTAAAGTCAGGGCTTCGGGTGCTCCTGTATAGTCCGGGCTGTCTCCCCCCTGTATAGTCAGGCGGTCTGTCCCCTTAAAAGCCCAGGGCGCTTCCTCCTGTATATCAGGGCTGTCTGTCCTCCTGTATACCCAGGGCTGTCTGCCCTTTTGAAGTCGGGCTGTCTGTCCTCCCCCTTTATCAGGTCTGCCCTGTCCTCCTTTTATCGGGGGTTCTGTCGTCCCCCCCTGTAAAGTCGGGGCTGTCTGCCCCTCCGTATAGTAAAGGGCTGTCTGTCCCCCATGTTTTTGTAAAGGTCTGTCTGTCCCCCATGTATAGTTAAGCTGTCTGCCCTCCTGTATAGCAGGGTTTGTCTGTCCCTCCGGGAAATAGTCGGGGGCTGTCGGGTCCTCCTGTATGCCCGGGTCGTCTTCCTCCTCTATAGCCCTGGCGTCTGTCCTCCTCTATACCCGGGGCTGCCCTTTTCCTCCCTATAGTCAGGGCTGCCCTTCCCCCCTGTATAGTCGGGGGCTGTCTGTCCCCCCTCTTTAAGTCGGGGCTGCCCTGTCCTCATGTATAGTCAGGTCTGCCCCGCCCTCCTCAAATTTCCGGGGTTTGCCCTTTTCCTCATGTATAGTCAGGCTGTCTGTCCTCATTTTAATATCGGGGGCTGCCCTTTTCCTCCTGATAGTCGGGGCTGTCTGTCCTCCCTATAGTCAGGCTGTCTGTCCTCCTGTATATTTCAGGGCGTCGCCCCTCATGAATTTTCAGGGCTGTCTGTCCTCCTCTAAAAAGTCAGTCTGTCGTCCTCCTGAAATTATTCGGGGGCTGATTTTCCCCATTATAGTCGGGGCTGTTTTGCCCCTCCTGAAATGGGTCAGGGCTGTCTTTCCTCATGTATAGCCCAGGTCTTCGTCCTAAATGTATATTTTAGAGCTTTTTCCCTCCTGTAAAGTCGGGGCTTTTCGTCCCCCCTTTGTATAGTCAGGGTGTCGGGTCCTCCTTTAAAATCGGGGTCTTCTGCCCCCTCTATAGTCTTTGGCTGTTGCCCCTCCCTATACCCAGGGCTGTCGCCTCCTCTATACCCGGGGGGGGGTTTTTCCTGCCTCCTTTTAAAATAAAGGTCGTCTGCCCTCCCCCCATAGCCCAGGGCTTTTCTGTTCCCTGTATACCCGGGGCTTCTGTCCCCCTTAAAGCCCAGGGCTTCTTTTCCCCCCCTGTATATAAAGGCGTCGGGTCCTCCTCTAAAAGTCAGGGCTGTCGGTTCCTCCTGAAAATTTTCCTTTGGCTGTTTTTCCCTCCTTATAGCCCATGGTTTGTCTGTCCTATGTAAAAGTCGGGGCTGTCTGTCCTCCTGTATAGCCCGGGGCCCTGTCTTTTTCCTCATGTAAAAGTCAGGGTTTGCCCCTGTCCTCCTGTAAAATCAGGTCTGTCTGCCCCCCTCTAAAAGCCCGGGGCTGCCCTGTCCTCCTCTATATAAGGCCTGTCTGTCCTCCTCATAGTCGGGGCTGCGCCCCTCCTGTATAGTCATTTCTTTCTGTCCTCCTCTAAATTTCCAGAGCTGTCTTCCTCCAATAGTCGGGGCGGGCTGTCCTCCCCCTATGGGCCCAGGGCTTTGCCCCTCATGTATACCCGGGTCTGTCTGTCCTCCCTGTATATCAGGGCTGTCTGTCCCCATGTAATAGCCCAAGGGGCGTTTTGGTCCTCATGTAAAAAAGTCAGGGTTTGCCCTTCCTCCTGTAATATCAGGGCTGCCTGTGCTCCTCAATAGCCCGGGGCTTCTTCCTCCTCAATAGTCGGGGCTGCCCTTTCCTCCTGTATAGTCAGGGCTTTTCTGCCCCTCCTTTTATATTCGGGGCCCTTGTCTGTCCCCCCTGTTTGTCAGGGCTGCTGTCCCCTTTTATTCGGGTTTGCCCTTCCCCTTTCTATATCAGGCGTCTGCCCCTCCTTTTTGGTCAGGGCTGTCGGGCCTCCGGGATATCAGGGAAACTGTCCTCCTGTAACCCGGGGTTTCCCCTGTCCTCCTCTATAGTCGGGGCTGTCTGTCCTCCTAAATAGCAGGGCTGTTGTCCCCAGGTATAGTCAGGGGCTTCTGTCCTCCCCCTATAGTCCCGGGGCGCCCTGTCCTCCTGTATAGTCGGGGCTGTCTGTCCTCCTGTATAGTCGGGGCCTGCCCTGCCCCTCCTGTATATTCAGGGCTGTCTGTCCTCCTTTTAACCAGGGCTGTCGTCCTCCTCTACAGCCCAGGCCCGCCCTGTCCTGCTGTATATTTCGGGCCCTGTCTGTCCTCCTTTAGTCGGGCGTCTGTCCTCGGGTATAGTCATGGTGTTGTCCTGCTGTTTTAGCCCGGGCTGTCTGTCCTCCTTTTTTAAGTCGGTCTTCTGTCCCCCGGTAAATTCCGGTCTGCCCTGCCCTTTCCTTAAAAAAGGGCTTCTGCCCTCATGTAAAAGTCAGGGCTGCCCGCCCTAGGTATAGGTCAGGGCTTTCTGCCCCTAAATGTATATAGGGGTCTGTCCTCCTCTAAAAGTCGGGGTTTTTTTGTTTTGTCCTCCATAGTCGGGCGGGTCGGGCCCTCCTCTTAGTCAGGGCTGTCTGTCCTCTTGTATAGTCCGGGTCTGTCTGTCCCCCTTTAAATATTTCGGGCTTCTTTTCCTTCCGTTTTGGTCAGGCAGCTTCCCCCAAAACGGGCTGCCCGTCCTCCTCTATACCCCAGGGGGCTGCCCTGCCCCTCCGGGTATAGCCCAGGGTTTCCCCTGTCCCCTGTAATCGGGTCTGTCTGCCCCTCCAAATATCATTTGCTGTCTGTCCCTCATGTAATAGTCATTTCTGTCTGTCCCCTGTATAGTCAGGCCCTGTCTGCCCTCCTTATATAAACTGCCCTGTCCCCCTGTATAGTGGGGGTTCCTGTCCCCCTTTTTAAATATTTCAGTCGGTCGCCCCTCCTGTAAATTCGGGGCTGTCTGCCCCTCCTCTTTTGCCCGGTCTTTTCTGCCTCATGTATGGGCATGGCTTTTCTTGCCCCTAAATGTAAGCCCAGGGCTTTTTTTTCCCCTCCCCCTATAGTGGGGTTTCCCTTCCCCAGGTATATTTTCAGGGCCCTGTTTTGCCTCTTTTAAATAGCAGGCTTTTCGGGTCCCCTCTATATTCGGGGCTTTTCTGCCTCCCTATAGTCAGGGCTGTCTGTCCTCCTCTATATCGGGGCGTCGCCTCCTGTATAGTCAGGTCTGTCGCCCCGGGCTCTATAGTCAGGGCTGCCTTCCTCCTGTTAGTCGGGGCTGTCTGTCCTCCCAAAGGGCAGGGCTGTCTCCTCTATAGTCGGGGCTGTCGTCCCCCTGTATAGTCGGGGCTGTCTGTCCCCCTTATGTCAGTCTGTCTTTCCCCGAAATACCCCGGGCGCTGTCCTCCTGAATACAGGTCTGTTTTCCCCCTCATGTATATCGGTCTTCGTCCTCATGTAATCAGGGCTTCTGTCCTCCTGTATAGTCGGGGCTGCTGTCCTCATTATAGTCAGGGCTGCTGCCCCCCTGTATAGTCGGCTGTCTGTCCTCATTATAGCCCATTCTGTCGTCCCCCTAAGTAGGCTTCTGTCCCATGATAGCAGGTCTTTCTTCCTCCTCTATAGCAGGGCGTCTGTCCTCATGTATAGTCAGGGCTGTCTGTCCTCCTCATATCAGTGCTGTCTGTCCTCCTTAAAAAATAGTCAGGGCTTCTTCCTCCGTATAGTCAGGGCTGCTGTCCTCATGTATAGCCCAGGGCGTCTGTCCTCCTTATAGCGGGTCTGCCCTGTCCCCTCTAATTCATGGCTGTCGTGCTCATGTATGTAGGGGCTTCTGTCCTCCTTAAAGCGGGGCTGCTGTCCTCCTGTAAGTCAGGCTGTCTGTCCTCATGTAAGTCAGGGCTGTCTGCCCTCCTTAATAGGGCTTCGTCCTCCTCTATAGTCAGGGCTGTCTGTCCTCCTGTATAGTCAGGTCTGTCTGTCCTCATGTATAGTCATCTGCGTCCTCCGTATAGTCGGGGCCGTCGTCCCCCTTAATAGTCAGGGGTTTCTTCCTCATGTTTTCACCTTCCCTTTCCTGGACTGTCCTGCAGCTAAAAGGGGCCTTTGCTGCAGTCCTTTCCCCCCGTTTGCCTGACAGGCAGTGACAAGTTTGGCTTTCCTATAGGTAGCAGCTCTCACCTCCAGATCCGGGGCTGGGAATTGTGACGGGTAATTACTTTCTGGCGTGTTTATGAAAATGTTAATGCAGCCGTAATAACATTCGTGGCGCCTTGGGTTCGGGGTCTCACCCCACGCATCAATCTCAGCTCTTTGGCGGGGCCCCCCATAATGACTTCCCACCAGTTTTTAATCACTGCTCGTGTAATCTCCCTGAGGGGGGAAGGCGGCTTCTGCGCCCTTAACCTCTTCCTATACTTCTGTAGCCCATTGCCATAAGCACAGGTCACTCCTAAAGGGAACCTGTCACCTTGGTCAGGCTCTCTGATCTATAACATTGATCTGAAGGGAAGAGGAGTCTGACACCCTTTGCTTCTACAGGAAACCAGTATTTGGGGGCTCTCTGTATTATAGCGCTACTATGTGGGTGCCCTGATGATTTATACCTTTCATTATTACTCCTTCTGCTGCTGTTTTGGTTTATAGTCATTGAGTGATGCAGCCCCATCTCATTTCACTATGGGGCCCTATAAAATCTAGTTACGCCCCTGCACATGTATATTACAAACTTTTGATTTGCTATTTTGCACATAATAAATATAAACAATATAAAGTGGACAAACCCTTTAAGCTGCTGCAGCTGCTTGTGGGGCAATAGGATTATGTATGGAGAAAGCTGTTTTTCTAGACATGTATTTTGGTCCCTAGAGCCAGGAGTTGGACAAGGTATTCTGGTGCCCTGGGCAAATAAGGCACATATTACATAGTTACATAGTTAGTATGGTTGAAAAAAGACATGTGTCCATAGTGCCCCACAATGAAAAATTCAGCCCACTCCATGCCTCCCTGTGCCCTTTCCTGCCTGGGATAAAGTGATGTCCTACATGGTCACCTACCTTCGCCTACCTGTCATCCTGGCCCTGCCTAGATCTAATGTCAGGTTGGTCTTAACTGCAATGTGAGCCCCCAGGCATAGCAGTATAGGGGACCCTGCCCAAATTCATAACATCACACCAGTTCCCACCTCTATCCACATCTAGACATGGCACCACTTGAGGCCATGCCTGTAACCATCTCCATACATGCCCATATAATCCCACCACCTATGTCGGATCACCCCGCTGACGTCTTGTGTGCAGCCTGCGGCCTACAAGACTAATTGGCAGAGCAGGGAGTACAGTGGACCCTACCCAAATGCATAACATCACACCAGACCATGCCTCTAACCACCCCTAAGCACACAAATATCATCACTCCATCTATGTTGGGACAACTTGCTGAAGTCCCTTAGGCAGCCTGCAGCCTACAAGACTAATTGGCAGGGCAGGGAGTATAGTAGACCCTGCCCAAATACAGGATATCACACCAGACCATGACTCTAGCCACCCCTAAGCACGCCCATGTCATCTGCCCACCTACCGTGGGACACCCCACTGACACTCTGTAGGCAGCCTGCGGCCTACAAGACTAATTGGCAGAGCAGGGAGTACAGTGGACCCTGCCAAATACATATCACATCAGACCATGCCTCTAACCACCCCTAGGCATACAAATATCATCACTCCACCTATGTTGGGGCAACTTGCTGAAGTCCTATAGGCAGCCTGCAGCCTACAAGTCTAATTGGCAGGGCAGGGAGCCAATGGCTTCCTGCTCCTCCATGATTTTTAGCTGTTAATAACCTCTTAATAACATGCAAACAGTACAACAGGCAGCGCTGACTCAGGGATCCAGGGAATACACCTACATTCAGCATATACATTCACTATGTTTGTGGCGCCCCTGGGCAACTGCCTAGTGTGCCCATTGGATAAGTTGGCCCCTTCTTGTTTTGGAGGGTATTTCTTTCACCAAGCTGTCTGATCTGCATTTGAGAGATGCAGTGCACATGTGAAATGAGCAGAGTACCTGTATTTTCAGGCTGCTTGGCAGATACCAGGTCCGAGCTGGCAGCTGTGCCCCACATTGCACCCGATGCCAGTGTGGGTACAGACCAGGGGAGGGTGTGAATGACTCCTCTATCAATTTGACTGAGCATTTACAGTTTTTGAATGGACTAAAAAGGGGAAGTTTTCCAAGAGTGGGTGGCTACTGCCAAAGCGGGGATGTTGGGGAAAGTCTCCCCTTTAAGGGGTTAAAAGGACGAAAAGAAATCAACAGGGGGAAAATAGCATTGGGTCGAGGGGGGGGAAAAACTCGGGGCGGGGCGATTGATGGAAACCTAGCAAACAGCATTTTACAAAGGGGTTTTGACAAACCCTTTGGATTTAAAGCTCGTGCCCCCTGCGTTTGGAACCCTAGCTGTAATTTTAGGGGTGTTTGGTTTCTTCTTGAAAAAAGGGCCGTGAGTATCCGGCAAGCCCGCCGTGTTCGCTGGCCGTTGTTACAGAATTTTCTTTTAATTAAGCGGGGGGAGCGCTCCCCTTTCCCCGCACCCCAAAGGGGAAGGGCGCGCCACCCCCTATAAACCTTAAAACCCGGGGGCCGGGGGTTGACGTTTTAAATCAGATGATAATTTCCCCGGTTATGGGAGCCCCTTTAATCAGTCACTATTCTGTAATTGTAGCAAGGGAAAACTCAGGGTTTCAATTATAAGACGTTTTCCCAAATCGAGTCCCCCAATTTAAGGGAAAATCCCATCACTTTTTTTTTTTTTCCAAAAATTGCAAGTAATGGGGGACATCATAGGATTTTTTTTTAAATTTTTCATTTCTTTTTTTATAAATTTTTTAAACTTCCCCCTCTATACATACCTCTTTGATTCCCTTTGTGACTCTTTTTCACAGCTGAGGGAATCGTGGAAACCTTCTTTCTGGCGAGAAGTGAAATTGTTATCAGAAATTAAAAAATGTAAAAAACCCCCCCCTTAGTGAAGGAAAAAAAATTCCCCCCCTTTTATTTCAGTTTTTGCTGTGGTCTAGTCAAATTTCCCTCTACCCCGAAAAAGGAACAATAAGCAACTATTTTTCCATTATTGTTGGGGTTTTATCAAATCTTTTCTACCGGGGGAGGAACAATAGGAATTTTCCCTTTCATGTTTTGTTGTGGTCTACCCCTTTTTTTCTATAAAAGGGAACAATAGAGCAATTTTTTTTTTTTTTATCAACCCCCCAAAAAAAAAATAAGCAATTATCCTGCTTTATTGTTTTTGGGTCTAGCCAATTTTTTCTATCCGGGGAGAGAAAATAGGCAATCATTACATTACCTCCCTTTTTGAATAAACTAGTAAGACAGCAGCTGCAAAAAAGGGATTTTCATTTACGATTCATCATTTTATTTATAGCTCTTCCATCATATAATTTAATTTAAATCACCTATCCTGAAAGAAAAAAGGTCTTAAGTCATTATTTACATTTGTAATGGACATAAGAGATAACACGGTAAGTAAAGTGAGATGGTCGGTTTAAATTCTGCCATTCATGTATTGCTTTTGTCTTGCTATTGATCTATTTATCCTATCTACCCCTGCCAGAGAACAATGGCAATTCTTTGGTCATTCCTATTTGAAAAGAGACTCTGGTCGCGCGGGTAAAAGGGGGGGTGTTCTTTCAAGGTTCTACCTTTTATTTTTTCTTCATTTTCGTTGATCTTTCTAAACTACTCTATCCCGAAAGGATTGGATCATTAAATCTTCCACTTTTGTAATGGTTATTTGGAAAAGAGGGGGCGAATGTGGTGAGTCGTTCTTGAATTTCTGTCCCATTTTTGATGCTTTTGTCTTGCTAATGATCGTTTTCTATTATCTGCCGGGACGGCCTTATGTATTCCTACTTTTTTATTTAATTCCACTTTATAAAAATTTTTCTTTTAAAAAAATGCCAAAATTATTTCCATTTGCACAATTGTATCTTTAAATTAAAAAAACCTACTTTCGCTGGGGGTTGAGGTGCGGCGCAAAAAGGGAATTTTCTCCTGCCCCCGAAATTTTTCTCCGGGTTTTTTAACCAAGTTTTCCGAGGGACGGGGGTGGCTGCCGCGCGGGTGAGTGCCGCCTGGACCCCCTTTTGGGATCGGGGGCCCCCCCCCTGGGCTTGCGCTGGGGTTGGAGTGCGCTGCCGGTGCCCAAAGCCGGGGGAAAAATGCGCCGAGCAAATTTCTGCGGGGTCGCCCCCCGGCCCGGTGTCAAGTACAGGTTTCTGCTGACGGGCGCAGGAGAAGACTGAATGGAGAGGGGGCGGAGAAAACCTAATTTGGGGGGGCGCAGGGGAAGACCTGAAGGAAGGGCGCAAAAAAGACCTGAATGGGAACCCGGGCCAAAAGGAGGACCTGAAATGGGGGCGGGGGCGCAAAGGAAAAGACGGGGGGAGAGAGACCCGGGTCCGCTTCCCCGGGTCTTTTTTACCCAACAAAAAACGGGGACCGAAAAAGGGTAAAATGTCGTTTGGAAACAAGCCCTAAACAGTTAGAGAAGGACAATATTTTTAATTGCAAAGGATGCTAAAATATAAATAAAAAATAAAAAAGTATTGAAATATTGGTTTTAACCAAAATATTCTCTTTTCTGAATCAAAAAGGAGTAGATTTGTTATAACCAATAAACCTGGAAAACCAGCATTTTTTTTTTTGTTTGTTTTTTTTTTAGAATTTTTGGCCGTATTTTTTTTTAAAAAATTTTTAATCTCGGTAGCCTTAGGCAATTAAAAATGAAATATGAAATAGAGTTGGGACAAGCACCTATCACAGTTTGCTGGCTTATCCTACCGATGCGCCATCAAACTCTATGATGGGAAGACCCCTTTAATGAACCATTGAGACCTGGAGCACAGGTCACCTTTACGCACCTAATACAAACCCCAAAAAACAGAGGGTTTCAGCAGTCGGCATTTTGACGTTTTTCATTTTGCATTGATCTAATTAATAATGGTGACAACAGTAAAAAGTGATGTGATAAAGACGCGAAGCTATATTTTCCTTTTCAAACATTAATCCCCAAAGGTGAAAGCTTTTTTTTTTAAGGGGCCTTTTCCCCAAGCTGTTTCCAAAGAGTCCCGCCAAAATTCAAGCTCACGCTTCCCCGGGAGGGTGGGGTGGTTTATTAGCCAAGGGAGCCTTTTTGCTCCCTATAATTAGGTTGACATAGCCGGAGAATTTAGGGGGTGGGGCATCCCGTTTTAAGGCGCCTTAAATGAGGTATAGTGTGCCTGAATGAAAAAACCTAAAAAATCGGGTCTTGTACCCCCACGATAATTGATGCACCCAAATTAGGCGAAACAAAAAGTGGTTCATTCTCCAACTCATCCTGTTTTTTTGGTTTCCTTTTTAATTCGGGGAAATGTTTCTGGCTTCAACTGGTACAGTAGAAGCCAGGTCTGTAGCTATAGCAACCAGTGCTGGCAGCCTTTCAGGATAGAGCAAACAGGTCTGTAGCTATAGCGACCAGTGCTAGCAGCCTATCAGGAGAGATTGAACAGGTCTGTAGCTATAGCAACCAGCAAAGGCAGCCTATCAGAGATGAACGGTCTGAGCTATAGCAACAGAGGCAGCCTATCAGAGAGATTAACAGTCGTAGCTATACCAACCAGTGCTGGCAGCCTATCAGGAGAGATCAAACAGATCTGTAGCTATAGCAACCAGAGCTGGCAGCCTATCAGGATAGATCAAACAGGTCTGTAGCTATACCGACCAGTGCTGGCAGCCTATCAGGAGAGATTGAACAGGTCTGTAGCCATAGCAACCAGTGCTGACAGCCTATCAGGAGGGATTGAACAGGTCTGTAGCTATAGTGACCTGAGGAGCTGATGCAGCCCATACAAGAGAGGATATCTAGGAATAGGTAGGACACTGTTAATGGACACATCTAGCAAAGTGACTTGTTTTTGCAAGATCTTTAACATAAAAAGCAGCGATCCCTGTAGTGAGACAACCCCTTTATGTTACCAACCTCCCCATCCCCCATTCCAATATCTTCCCAGTAATTTGTTGCCTGATGTCTCATCCCAGGCTCCTATCCCCTGGAAGGTGAATACAGAATCTGGCTTTCCCCGCTGATGGATTGCAGCCTTCTTCTTGTGACTCGGTTATGATTTCTTCTCAATCAAATGTTTAGTGCAGGGTGTAGGACTAGCGGCATTACATATGTGCATATCCTATAAGAAGAGGTCACATCCAGAGCAGAGCACAGAACTCCTCCTGCCATCAATATCTGACCACTGGCTTCTATTACCCGGCTGGAAACAAAGTAACCCGCTTCATTTGTTACATTGTAACGCTGGTTAATTAATCAATTCTAATTATCTGCGGCCAACTTCACACTTTTCAGTGCTATTTCAGGTGGAAAATGAGAGGACGGGATAGGGAAGACCCCAGGAATAAACTCATGTCTGCCATCGATGGGGGCAATGTACCCTACACGTCTCCAATGCGGCTCCTTGCTCTAGAAATAGAACTTGATACTGTTTCCAGACCACATCTATAGGCAACGTATACAACCTGGGATCTCTGACATCTGTAACGCGCAAGCTCCAAATTTGCAGTCCCCCAGATGTATCAGAAGCTTCTACAAGGACTTGGTGACCATGGTGGCGCCAATAGAACATAACATGTGGAGTCCTGCCATAACCTAGTGCTAGAGATTGCCCTTAGCTAGAGGGAGTGTTATCCTTTGTTAAAGGGGTTTTGCCAGGAAGTGAGTTCCTTACCTCTTATCTGCTCAGGAGAGAATATAAACAAAGCATGCTGAGTCATGAACGGCTGCAGGGGTGAGAGGGAGAGGGGTGAGCAGAGAGCGAGGAAGAAGGGAACCGTCTGCAATGTTTACTCAAATAATTACATTACAACCAGTGGATTCTCAATACAGCAGACAACCTCATTCCCTGAACTTTCTCCCCAGCCCCTTGCCAGCTCCTTAATGTTCCCTGTCATCAGATAAGAGTGCAAACACGCAAGCGCGGCAATATCAGCACCTGTCAGAGTCCAGCACCTGTATAATGAGCAATGCTGTAGCTATCACAGGCTTAAATATTTGTAATCACATATATTTAGAAAAGTGATTAAATACCCATTTTGGAGGATCCCAAGTCAACATTACATCGTGGCAAAACCCCTTTAAGTAAACAAGACCTAACAGAGCACATGATGCTGCCTACAACCAGGCTAGTGGATACCCCGTCCCAGGAGGGTGACTGCAATAGAAAGTGTATTCATATAAAGGGCGCACATTGCACATGTTATCTGACCTGCAGACATCATGTTACAATTTTGTTTTAAAACTTTCAGTAGAACTTGAAATTTGCTCATTATATTTATCACTTATCCTGGGTAAGGAGTCCAGTGGGCGGTCTTATCAGTGATTGACAGCTACTTCTGTATGCACATTTATACAACAAAGGCTGTAGGTCACTGATAAGACCGCCCACTGCACTCCTTAACCCAGAATAAGTGGTCAATATAATGAATACATTTCTGCTGAATCTTTCCCTACTAAATTATCTATCAATCTGTTCATCGCTTCCATGTGTGCGCGCTGACTGTGAGTGGGTGGCGCAGCAAGGTTCTCCCTAAACAACCCTCCATCCACCTGCGAGTGCAAGTGACAGTGTCCTATACAGTATAAACAATTAGGTGCTGAGCCCCCCTCCATTGGCCCACATATAAATACCTTAGCACATCATGCCGTCATTCAACCACATCGTGGCAGTATTTCAGTAATAAATCAACACTGGAAACCAATGAAGTTGATATTTGGGTCCCAGAAGTGGAGCTGATTTTTGGGGCCCACCCTACAACTACTATACATGACTCTTCCACTCTCTCTCTTGCTTTCTGTCCAAGGGCCCACTGTGGGTCCGTCTGAGCTTGCAGAATGGTAAATAGATAGATAAATAGATAGATATGGGATAGATAGATAAATAGATAGATATGGGATGGATAGATAGATAGATAGATAAATAGATAGATATGGGATGGATAGATAGATAGATAGATAGATAGATGGATAGATATGGGATAGATAGATAAATAGATAGATATGGGATGGATAGATAGATAAATAGATAGATAGATATGAGATAGATAGATAGATAGATAGATAGATATGAGAGATAGATATATATGAGATTGATAGATAGATATAAGATTGATAGATAGATATCAGAGATAGATAGAGATAGAAAGATAGATATGATAGATAGATATGAGATAGATATAAGATTGATAGATAGATATCAGAGATAGATAGAGATAGAAAGATAGAGCTAGATAGATAGATATGAGATAAACAGATATGAGATAGATAGATATGAGATAGATAGATAGAAAGATATGGATGGGTAGATAGATAGATAGATAGATAGATAGATAGAATGGGATAGATAGATACATAGATAGATAATGGATAGATAGATATGAGATAGATAGATAGATAGATAGATAGATAGATAGATAGAGAGATAGATATATATGAGATTGATAGATAGATATAAGATTGATAGATAGATATCAGAGATAGATAGAGATAGAAAGATAGAGCTAGATAGATAGATATGAGATAAACAGATATGAGATAGATAGATATGAGATAGATAGATAGAAAGATAGATAGATATGAGATAGATAGGAGATAGATAGATAGATAGATAGATAGATAGATATGAGATAGATAGATTAGATAGATATGAATAGTTAGATAAGATAGTAGATAGAAAGATAGATTAGATATGAGATAGATAGAATAGATAGATAGATAGATATGAGTTAGATAGATAGATAGATGCAGAGAATAGATAGATAGATATGAGATAGATAGATAGATAGATAGATAGATATGAGATAGATTGATTGATAGATATGGGATAGATAAATAGATTGATAGATAGATACATAGAAAAGCGCCAGGTTTAAGAAACCCTTTCATTGTCCATATGGAATTTTCTAATCAAAAAGGGGCCTTTTAAGAAAAAAATAATCCAATTATGCTTCGTGTAAAACCCGTTTTTCTTGGGCCCCAAATTTTATTCAAAAGACCCCATAAAAACCACGGTCGGTGAGCCCCCGTAAAAATTGGGGGGAGGGGGATCGTATGGAGCAAATTTAAGAGCCTGGTTTAGCCCCTTGCCCTTTTCCCAGCATTTATTTTTATTTTTCCCGCTTAGTGCCCCCAATAGACCCCTATCGCCGCTCCGGCCCCCACCGGGGTGAGCCGCGCCCCCCCCGGGGGGCTCCTCTTTCCGGGAGCAGTAACAAACCCCAAAGAAATGTTTTATGGTTGGTTTAATTTGGGGCTCAAATTTTTGGGCCGCTCCCCAAACCTGGTGGGAAAAACAGAGCAAAAGGGGGGTTTTAGGAAAAGGGGCTGGCGCTCGGCTTTGTGGCGGGAGCCCTGGCAGAGCCTGCTCGATAGCGCCCCCCTTTTGGGACCCGGGTTATTTGGGAACTCGTTTGGAGGGGAGGGGGCCAGGGGCGGGCGGTGGTTTCCAAGCGAACCTCTCCCAAAAATTTTCCTGGGCTGGGGGCTCCGGGCTTCCCGCTTTAATGAAAAGGGGGGGGGGGAAAAGGGGGGGGGGGGGGGGCGGGGGGGGTTTTCAAACCAAAGGGTTTTCCTGGGGTTGTCACTGTTATTTTCGGGGCTGTGGGTTTTGGTGGACCCTTTACCTCGCTTAGGAAAAAGGAAAGCGATTGCTAATAAACTCCCCCCAAAGGGGGAAAAAATTCCCACTTTTTTGCAAAAAAATTTTGGTTGTTTAAACCCCGTTACCAAACATGTGCCAGGGGAGGGGGCTTCGCTTATTTAAAAAGGGGGTTTCCCTTTAAATACCTTGGGATTATTTCGCCCGGAGCTGAAAATCAGAAACCCTTGGCCCAAGGTCCCCCGTCAGAAAAATCTCAGCCCCAATAAGGGGACCAAAAGGGGTTAAACCAAGATCACAGCAAAGAGCAAAAGGGATCAAAAAAGATCTGCACAGGATAGACAAACTGACCCTCAAGCCCTGAAAAAGGATAAAAACGGGACCCTCATGTCGCAGAGGAAAAGACAAACGAACCCTCAGGGTCTTACAAGGGAAAACCCCAAACGACCCCCCCAATGTCGGGAAAGGGGAAATAAAAAACCGACCATTTTTTGTCTCCCAAGGGGGTTTGGGACAAACTGACCCTTTTTTGGCCCTCCCAAGGGGAAAGGAAAAATTTAACCCTAAAGTCGCAAAAAGGAAGAAAAAACTGCCCCTCATGTCTGCGAGATAACAAACTAACCCTCATGCTGCAAGGGATAACAAACGGACCCTCATGTCGGGAAAGAGGAAAAAGACAAACTAAACCCCATGTCTGCAAGGAAGAAAAAACCGACCCCTTTTTGTTAGGAGGGAAGAAAACGGACCCCCATGCCCTGCAGGGGTAAGAAAAAACGGGACCCTAAATTTTCGCAGGGGAAATTAAAACAAACGACCCTCATTTTCGGCGGGGGATAGACAAACGGGCCCTCCTTGTCTGCAAGGTTTGGGACAAACTGACCCTCATGTCCTGCAAGGAAAAACAAACTGCCCCTCAGCGCAGGGGTTTAAAAAAAAACCCTTGACCCTCTTTGTCTCCAGAGGAAGCAAATTTGGCCCCCTTGTTTGGAATTTGGGTATTTTTTTTTAAAAAGGGGTTCATCCCCTGCAAAGGATAGAAAACGGGGACCCTCATGTCGGGCAAGGAAAACAAAACTGACCCCAGTTTTGCAGGGGAATAACAAACTGACCCCATGTCCCCGAGGTTTAGAAAACGGGCCCTCATCTTTTCTCCCAACAAGGATAGACAAACGGGCCTAAATTCTGCAGGGGAATAGCCAAACTGACCTCATGTGCTGCAGAGGAAAAACAAACCCGGGAACCCCATGTCTGCAGAGGATAACAAACGGGCCCCCATTTTCCTGCAGGGGAAAAACAAACTGCCCCTTTCTTTGTCTGCAAAAAGTTGGCCCCAATGCCCAAAACCAAAACCCCTTCAATGTCAGGCAGGGGATAGAAAAAACCCTAAACCCTAAATGTCTGCAGAGAAAAAATCCCCAAATCTTAGACCCTTTTCCATTTCTGCACGGGGATAGACAAACTACCCCTAAAGGGTTTTTGCAGGGGAAGACAAACTGACCCCTCATTTTCCTTGCAGGGGTTTAGAAAACGGCCCTCAGCCCGGGGGTTAAAAAACAGATAGATTTTAACTAAAAAACCCCCAAGGGTCTGCAGAGGAAAAACCAAATTTAAACCCCTAAATGCCCCCGATTATAGAAAAAAGGACCCCCCAAGCCCTCCTTTGTCTCCCAGAGGAAAGCCCAAAACTGACCCTCATGTCTGCAGAGGGATAGAAAAAACGGGCCCTCATTTTTCGCAAAAATTAGAAAAAACTCCCCCTCCATGTCTGCAGAGGATGAAAAATCCCCTTGGACCCTTAAATTTTCCCCTCCCTCATGTCTTCAGGGTAAGACAAAACTGAACCCCATTTACTGCACGGATAAAAAACAAACTAAACCCTCCTATGTCTGCAGGGATAGACAAACTAAACCCCATTTTCCCCTGAAAAAAATTTTTTGGGAAAAGGGAAGGGGGAACCAAAAGGGGGGGGCCCCCCCAAATTTTCCCTGCCCAGAGGATAGACAAACAACCCTCTTTGTTTCAAAATTGAAAAAAGACAAAACCCAGGGGAAACCGCCCTCATTGCCCTGCGGGAAAATAAAACAAACTGCCCCCTTTCATTTCCGCAAGGATAGACAAACTACCCTCAATGCCCTGCAAGGAAAAGGGCAGAACCCCTCTTTTTCCTGCAAGGAAAGCCCAAAACTGCCTCAGTCTGCAGGGGGAATTAGACAAACTGACCCTCATGTCTGCAGAGGATAGACAAACGGCCGAAATTAACCCTAAATGTCTGCAAGGATAACAAACTGACCCTCTTTTGTCTGCAAGGAAAGAAAAACCCAGACCCCCCATGTCTGAAAGAGGAAGACCCCAAACTGAACTAGACCCCTCATGTCGCAGAGGAAAACCCAAACTGACCTCATGTCTGAAAGGGGTTAGACAAACTTTTCCCCTCATGGATCGCAGAGGGATAGAAAAAACGGGCCCCTTTTCTTCCTCCCAAACGGGAAAAATTTTTGGGGGGAAGAAAAACGGGCCCCTAAAATTGTCTGCAGGGGAAGACAAACTGCCCCCAAAGTCTGTAAGGGAAGCCCAAACTGACCCTTCATCTGCAAGGATTAGAAAAAAGGGGACCCCCCTTTCGGGAAAAACCTCCCTTATTTGGGGAAATAGTTCCCTTTATTTTGGAAGGGCAGAAAAAGGCCCCTTCTTTTTTGTTACAAGTTTAATTAATGGTCAAAAACCGCGGGTAAATTTTAAAACTGGAGACTTTGTCAATGTTGCAGAAAAGGAAACGAGGGGTGAATATTTCCGGCACAGAACCACAGTTTGCAGTAGACAACACCGGATTTTACAAAACGGGAAAAGCAGAATCCGGGGAAACATTTCACAAAAAATGAAAATTTAAAATAAAAAATAGCATCTTAAACATAAAAGAGCGTAACAGCAGCGGCCCGGAGGGGAAAACAAAGGGAATTTCCGCCCCCAAACTTTTGGAAACCCCTGGGGACCTCGGGGGCGGTGAAGCCCTTTTGCGGCGCTCCCCCAGGGTCAAAACACGATCCCCTTGAAAAAAAGTTAAGGGGTCTTCTGCCCCCCGGGTCTCCAAAAATTACAGAAAAAAAATAAAAAACAGATTAAATTTTTCCGGGCCCTTTAAAATAAAACGAAAACCGGAGCCCCCGAAGGGGATTTGCCCGGCCACAGATGGCGGGCCTTCCGGGCGCAAACCCTTGCGGAATTGTGGGGGGGAACAAGCACCCACAGGGGACATTTTTAGGGGGGTTACCCCAAAATGCTACATAGTTTCTAGGGGGAAAAGGGGTAAAAAAAACGTCCTGGTCTAAACTGCCCTTTTTTCCCAAAGCCAAAAAACCAAACCAAAAAAAAATCAGATCCCAAAAGGCAACCAAATCATAGTTTTAGCAACCAATCAAGTAAAGGGAAACCCAACCCCGAGTTTTAAAGAAACCCAAATTTCAAGCAAAAAGGAAAATTTCGGGAGCTCTTTAGAAAACCAGAGCCCATTAGCAACCAATCAGAGATTATAGCAACCAATCAGAGCCCATAGCTACCATTCAGAGATTATAGCGACCAATCAGAGCTCATAGTGACCAATCAGAGCTCACAGCAACCAATCAGAGCCCATAGCTACCAATCAGAACCCATAGCAACCAATCAAAGCCCATAGCAAGCAATCAGAGCTCATAGCAACCAATCAGAGGTCATAGCAACCAATCAGAGGTCATAGCAACCAATCAGAGATCAGAGCAACCAATCACAGATCAGAGCAACCAATCAGAGATCAGAGCAACCAATCAGAGATCAGAGCAACCAATCAGAGATGTGCGCAACCAATCAGAGATCAGAGAAATCAATCAGAGATCAGAGCAACCAATCAGAGCTCTCAGCAACCAATCAGAGATCATAGCAACCAATCAGAGCTCACAGCAACCAATCAAAGATCATAGCAACCAATCAGAGCTCACAGCAACCAATCAGAGATCATAGGAACCAATCAGAGATCATAGCAACCAATCAGAGATCAGAGCTACCAATCAGAGCTCACAGCAACCAATCAGACTCCATAGCAAATAATCAGAGCTCAAAGCAACCAACCACAGCCCATAGTAACCAATCAGAGCCCATAGCGACCAATCAGAGCTCATAGCAACCAATCAGAGCTCATAGCAACCAATCAGAGCTTATAGCAACCAGAGCCCATAGCAACCAATCAAAGCCCATAGTAACCAGTCCATAGCAACCAATCAGAGCTCATAGTAACCAATTAGAGCCCCATAACAACCAATCAGAGCTCATCAACAATCAGACCCATAACCAATCAGAGCTCATAGCAACCAATCAGAGCCATAACAACCATTTCAGAGCCCCTAACAACCAAATCAGAGCCCATAGCAACCAGTCAGAGCTCAGTTTTCATTTCCCCAGAGCACTGCATGAAAATGAAGGCTGAGCTCTGATTAGTTGCTATGGGCTCTGATTGGTTGTTATGACCTCTGATTGGTTGCTATGAGCTCTGATTAGTTGCTATGGGCTTGATTGGTTGTTGGGCCCTGATTGGGGGTTTATGCCGGGGGGGTTAGGTTGCCCCTTTGGAGGTTTTGCCCCAAATCGGGTTCTAGCGGAACCTTCAGGGGGTTAGGGCCCCCTTTTTTTTCCGTCGGGGGGGAAACCTTTCGGAAAAGGGCCTTCGGGTTGAGGAAAACCTTTCGGGGGTGGCCTCGGGTTAGGGATTTTCGGGGGGTTTTTCCGCCCTTAGAAAACTTTAGGAAAACCGCGGGGTTTGAAACCTTTTGGGGTTTTTTCCGGCCCCTTTTGGGAATTTTTCGAATTTTTTCCGGGGGGAAACCAAATTTTGGGGCCCTGAAAATAAATTTCATTTTTGTCCCCCCTTAAAAACCCCTTTATTTTTCCTTTCTGAGAGAAAAGCCCAAATTTTCATGGCTTGGGGCACCTTTGGGGGGCCCCCTTTGGGATGAAACCCCTTTCAGGGGTTTTGCCCGGGGGGGAGAGCATTTTTTGGAAAATTTTGGTCCCTAGGGGGTTTCCTTTTTGGAAATTTTCCCTTCGGAGTAAAAAGAAACCTTCCCGGGGGGGCCTCAAAGGGTGAGTCCCTTTTGGGTTTTCCTTTTCTGGGGCCAGTTTTATTTTTGGGCCTGGGGGGGAAGGTGAGCTTTCGATTTTGCCTTTGGGTGTGGGGATTGGGGGTTTTGTTTGCATGAAGGTTTTCCCTTTGGGGTTTTGTTTGGTTGTAGGGCCTTTGGATTGGTTGTGGGGGCCCCTGATTGGCTTTTAGGGTCGGGAGGGTTTGTAGGGCCCAAAATTTAAGGGGTTTTGAAATTGGCTTTTTTGGTTTGCAAGGGGTTTTCGGATTGGTCCTTGGGTTGTTGGTTTGCAAGTTTTTCCTGTTTTGGTCTTAAATTGAGTTTTGGGGGTTTTGTTGGGGGTTGGGTACCTTTGAATTGGTTCCTTAGGGCCGGCTTTGGGGGTTTTGGCCTTGTGGTTTGAATTTGGTTTTGTTCTTGGGTTGTTTGGGTTTTTGGGATGTTGCCTTCCCTTAGGGCCCTTTTGGGGTTTTGTTGGGGCCCTTGTTGGTCGCATTGGGTTTGTTGGGTTGCCCTTAAATGATTTTTCGGATTTTTTTGCCTTGGGTTGGTTCGTTTAGGGTTTTGTTGGCTTGAGATACTTTAAGGTTTTTGGGGGTTGTTTGGTTTGGGGGTTTTTGGGTTCCTTGCGGGGGGAGTTTCGGGGGTTTTTTGGGGTTTAATGAGTTTCGGATTTTGGTTCCCTGTAAAACCCTTTTGGGGTTTGCTAGGGTTTTGGTGGTTTCGGGGTTTTTTGGTCCTTCCCGGTGTAGATGAAGCTTTCGGGGGTTTTTTTCCCTTTTGGGGGGTAGTGACTTTCGGGGTTTTTTGTCCTGGCGGTGTGGGTGCAGTTTTCGGATTTTTTTGTCCTGTGCGGGGTTTTGGTGCAGCTTTGGGGGTTTTTTGTCCTGAGGGGTGTGGGGTGCAGCTTTCGGGAGGTTTTTTCGGGAAAGTGTGGGTGCAGTTTTCCCAGGGGTTTTTGGGCCTGTGCGGTGTAGGTGCAGCTTTCGGAGGTTTTGTCCTGCGCGGTGTGGTCCCGGTTTTTCAGGGGGTTTTGTCCTGGGGGGTGTGGGTGAAGCTTTCGGGGGTTTTTGCCCTGTGCGGTGAGGTGCAGCTTTCGGGTTTTGTCCTGGCGGTGTGGGTGAAGTTTTTCGGAGGTTTTTTTCCTGTCCCGGTGTGGGGGTGAAAGCTTTCGGAGGTTTTGTCCTGTGCGGTGTAGGTGCAGCTTTCGGAGGTTTTGTCCTGTGCGGTGTAGGTGCAGCTTTCGGAGGTTTTGTCCTGTGCGGTGTAGGTGCAGCTTTCGGAGGTTTTTTGTCCGGCGGTGTGGGTGAAAGCTTTCGGAGGTTTTGTTGTGGGTGTAGAAAAAACCCTTTTTGGGGGGTTTTGCCCTGTGCGGTGTAGGTGAGTTTTTGGGTTTTTTGTCCTGTGGGGTGGGGGGTTCGGGTGGCCCGCTTTTTGGGGTTTTGGGGTTTTCCTGTGGGGGGTAGGTGAAAAGCTTTCAGGGGGTTTTTGTCCTGTGTGGTGTGGGTTTGAGCTTTCGGAGGTTTTGTCCTTTTCCCGGGTGGTAGGTGCAGTTTTCGGTGGTTTTGTTCCTGTGAGGTGTAGGTGGGGCCTTTTGGGGGTTTTTGTCCTGGTGGTGTAGGTAGTTTTTGGGGGTTTTTGGTCTTTTTTTCGGGTGAGGTGCAGCTTTCTGAGGTTTTGTCCTGTGTGGTGTAGGTGCAGCTTTCGGAGGTTTTGTCCTGTGTGGTGTAGGTGCAGCTTTCGGAGGTTTTGTCCTGTGGGGGGGTTTGGGTTTTAGCTTTTGGGGTTTTTTCTGGGGTTTTTAGGTCAGCTTTTGGAGGTTTGCCCTTGGGGGTTGAAAGGTGCATTTTTTGGGGTTTTTCCTGGCGGTGTAGGGCAGCTTGGAGGTTTTTTCCCTTGGGGTGTAGGTGCAGCTTTCAGAGGTTTTGTCCTGTGCGGTGTGGGGTTGAATTTGGGGGAGGTTTTGTCCTGGGGTGTGGGTGCAGTTTTTGGAGGTTTTGCCCGTGGGGTGGGGTGCAGCTTTCGGAGGTTTTTTCCGGGCCCCGGTTTTAGGTGCAGCTTTCGGGGTTTTTTCCTGTGGGTTAGGTGAGTTTTTGGGGGTTTTTTTCTGGCGGTGTGGGTTGCATTTTTTGGAGGTGTTGTCCGGGGTGTAGGTGCAGCTTTCGGAGGTTTTGTCCTGTGTGGTGTAGGTGCAGCTTTTGGAGGTGTTGTTTTTGCGGTGAAAGGTGAGTTTCGGAGGTTTTGCCCCCTTGCGGTTTTAGATGCAGTTTTTGGAGGTTTTGTCCTGGGGCGGTGTAGGTGCGCCTTTCGGAGGTTTTGCCCCTGGGGTTTGTAGGTAAAGGTTTTTGGAGGTTTTTTCCTGCGCGGTGTAGGTGCAACTTTCAGAGGTTTTGTCCTGGGGTTTGTAGGTGAAAATTTTTGGGGGTTTTTTGCCCTTGGGGGTTTAGGTCCCAACCTTTGGAGGTTTGCCCTGGGGTGTGGGGTGCAGTTTTTGGAAAGGTTTTTTCCTTGCGGTGTGGGTGCGCTTTCAAGGTTTTGCCCCTCCCGGGGGTGTGGGAGGGGAGTTTTTGGGGGTTTTTTGTGGGGTGTGGGAGCAGCTTTCAGATTTTTTTCCCCCGGGCGGTGTAGGTGCAGCTTTCAGAGGTGTTGTCCTGCGCGGTGTAGGTGCAGCTTTCAGAGGTGTTGTCCTGCTGGGGGGGAGGGGGTGGGGGGGAAAGGGGGGGGGGTCCGGTTCGGTGTGGGTGCGCTTTCGGAGGTTTTTCCTTGGGGTGTAAAAGAAGTTTTTGGAGGTTTTTTTCCTGGGGGTGTAGGGCACCCCTTTGGAGGTTTTTTTCCTGTGCGGTGTAGGTGCAGTTTGGGAGGTTTTTTTCCTGTGGGGGGTTTTGGTGCACCCTTTTGGAGGTTTTGTCCTGTGCGGTGTTGGTGAAGCTTTCGGAGGTTTTGCCCTGCGGGTGTGGTGCACCCTTTTGGAGGTTTTTGTCCTGTCCCGGTTTTGGGGTTTGGCGCTTTCAGGGGGGTTTTGGTCCTTTTTCCCGGTTTGTAGGTGAAAGCTTTGGGGTTTTGTCCTGGGGTGTAGGTGCAGTTTCCCAGGGGGTTTTTGCCCTTTTGGGGGTTTTAGGTGCAGCTTTCGGAGGTTTTGCCCCTTTTGGCGGTGTGGGTGCACCCTTTTGGAGGTTTTGTCCTGTGCGGTGTAGATGCAGCTTTTGGAGGTTTTGTCCTGTGCGGTGTAGGTGCAGCTTTGGGAGGTTTTGTCCTGTGTGGTGTAGGTGCAGCTTTTGGAGGTTTTGTCCTGCGTGGTGTAGGTGCATTTTTCCCGGGGGTTTTGCCCTGTGGGTGTAGGTGCGCTTTCGGGGGTTTTGGGTGGGGGCCCCGGTTTTAGGTGCACCCTTTTGGGAAAGGTTTTTTTCTGGGGGGTGTAGGTGCAACTTTCGGGGGTTTTGTCCTGTGCGGTGTAGGTGCAGCTTTCGAGGGTTTTGTCCTGTGGGGTTTGTGGTGCTTTTTTTCGGGGTTTTTTGTTCCTGGGGGTAGGTGCAGTTTTGTGGGGGTTTTGCCCTGTCCCGGTGTAGGTGCAGCTTTCAGGGGTTTTGTCCTGGGGTGTAGGTCCCGCTTTCGGTGGTTTTGCCCTTTGCGGGTTTTGGTTGCAGCTTTCAGGGGTTTTGTCCTGTGGGGTTTGTAGCGTGAACTTTGGGGGGTTTTTTGTTTTTGCGGTGTAGGTGCATTTTCGGGGGTTTGTCCTGTGCGGGTGGGGTGCAGTTTTTCGGAGGTTTTTTTCCTGGCGGGGGTAGGTGCGCTTTCGAGGTGTTGTCCTTCGGGGGTGTAGGTGAGTTTTGGGGTTTTGCCCCGCATGCTGTAGATGAAAGCTTTCGGGGTTTGGCGTCCCAGGAAATGGTCCCTGGGGGGCGCCCTTTCCCCTTCCGCCTTTGCCAGGAAAGCGGTGTAGGAAAAATATATTTAATTAGTATGCAAGGACCCCGTCCATGCGGGGGCTGCGTTTGATCATTTCAATTAGAGGTAGCTGGGCCCTCACTAGTTTGCAGTAGTGAATTACATTTTTATGAGAGGCGCCAACTCCTAAGCCAGGATCCGGGGCGAAAAAGTTCTGCTAAAACCCTATGTGCGGGAAGCCCTTTTGCGGGAAAATTCCCTTAGGGTCCAAACAGGGGGAATTTGTTTTTCAGGCTTTTCAATAGAAAACCCAAGGGTTCCCCAATCTAGTAGACTTTCATTTAGGTTCCTTCTATGTTCCTCCCTCTCGAAATGTGGCAGCAGAGATGACGTCTCATTACCCCCCGGTCCTTATATTAGCTTCACCAGAAAAAAAAAGTATACTTGGGGGCCAAAACCAACGTTTAGTACACGCCGGGCTGTAACCCTTTTTAAAAGGGTTTGGGTCATATTTTTTTGCCTCTTCTGTGTTTTTTTTTTCTTTCATTTTTCTACCATTTTGGGTTTTATGTGACTTTTCAATCACTTTTTATTTCAATTTTTAGGGGATGTAAAATCACTGTGAAATCCTCTATAGGGGTAAACAGCTGTAAGTGGCGGCTGTCATCAGTAATTAGCAGCCGGCACCCGTTGCCTATGTAGTGGTCTGAGCTACATACGACCTTACTGACATCATGACGTATTCATATGTCCATTGTCGGTAACTGACAAGTAGTTGCATATCACCTATAGGGTAACATTGTGAAAAACGACACGTTGTAATGCGCCTAAAAATTATGCGCTGTGCGCCTCCATAACGAAATGCGCCTATTGAAGCACATCAGTACAAGTGTATATGTGTTAGGCGCATTTCACGTATGTGTTAGGCGCATTTCACGTATGTGTTAGACGCATTTCACGTATGTGTTAGGCGCATTTCACGTATGTGTTAGGCGCATTTCACGTATGTGTTAGACGCATTTCTCGTATGTGTTAGACGCATTTCACGTATGTGTTAGGCGCATTTCATATACTTGTAGTGATAAGCTATGCGCCTCCGTGCGTGATGTGCCTCGATAGGGGCATTACATACGCTTCTAACAATTTGCTATGTGCCGCGATTTGAGCTAATCGCGGCACAGAACATTTCATTGGTAGAGTATGTAATTGAGGCATTTACTAACATAGACCGGTCAGGAGATGTCACAGGGGCTCTTTAAATCCTTATCGACAATGGACGTATACATACGCTTTATTGTCTGTTGGAAGCTATGGAATGAGCTACATAGGAGGCAGGTGCTGGTTGCTAATTATGGCTGATACTTGCTGCTAACAGCAGGGAACTTAGCTGGCTCTGATCTCTGCTGTTTAGTCATGTAGCCGCAGCATCGAAATGAATGATCATCGGGGTGCAGTGGCAAGATCCTGGAGGGGGAGGTGGCAATCAGTTACCATGAAATCTGGAAGCCTAAAGCAGACTTCCATAGCTGCCATGTTGAGATTTATATTACTTTCTTCCTCAGCTACAGCCTTCTACATTACTTATAAATATACAGGTGTATAAGCGATCATGTTCCTTAGTAGTCAAGAATCCTAGGGGGACTAACTGTGAATGTTAAAAAAAAGGGTTTCTAAAATACTAAAAATACTAAACGTTCATCCCCTTTTGCCATTTTACAAAATAAAAATATAAAAAATTGACCCATAATTGATATAAAAAGTAAAAAGTCCGATCTGATAAAATGTAACATCCTTCATCCCTTTCGCTGAACATCGTAGAGAAAAAAAACTTTACAAAAGCCAAAATTGCGAGGTTTTTTTTGGGGTCATTTCACGTCCTCTAGAAATGGGAATAAAATGTGATCAAAAAGTTGCATCTAATCCAACATGACAGCAACAAAAACTACACTTCAGCCTCCCAAAAAATGCCCCTCACTCAGGTCCATGGGTGGAAAAACCAAAAAGTTACCTGTTGCGGAAAATGTAGAAAAAAAAACAAAAAACCGCAAACATGTTTTTTTCACAAAAAAATTTAAGAAATGAAGAAAAGAAAAAAATTAAGAAATGAAGAAAGTTTGAATTTTTTTTTAAAAGAACTAAAACATAACGAAAACCCTACATGTTGGATATCATCAGAATCGCATTAACTTGCAGAATACAGATCACACATCAGTTATACCAAGGATTGAACGCTGTAAAAAAAAAAAAAAAAAACCCGCAAACATGTTTTTTTCACATTTTACCCCACTTAGAATTTTTTTGGGGGGAGGGGGGTTTCATTACATTCTATGGCACCATTACGGTCAATGGCACCATTAAAAGGTACATCTTGTCCCGTAAAAAAAACAAGCCTTCATATGTCGATATGGATGGAAAAATTTTATAGCAAAAAACTTTATAGAAAAAGTTATAGCTCTTGGAAAGCAGGGAGGAAAAAAAATGAAGTCAAAAAATTATGACCAGCTCTCAGGAAGGGGTTAAAGAGAGGTTTCCTCTCCCCCCACAAACCTTTTACTCCAGTCCCAGATTTTTGGCCGCGATATAGGAAACATAAAGCACAAACACAACCGGTGCCAACGCGTTTTACTGCTTGTGCGTAATGAAGAGGGGCTGCAGCCTGCTCGCGGCGTGTTACAATGTGTCAGATTTGTTAATGAGAACTAATTTGCTCTCATATTTATTTAACCCGTACTTGCACTAATAACATTATTCATGAAAACATCAAGTCAATTGCAGGAAGGGTTTTGTTTCTCAAACATTTCAATCGTCTTGTTCACAAGCCGGGGGAGCGAGCGCACAGCTGTGCCGAAAAATAACAATAATAGCGTTCTCCCCTCTCTTCTCGCAGCCGCCACCGTGTTTCCACCGCTCTATGGAAGTGACGCAACATTCGGACCCGAGTTCGGGGAACGTGGGTTACAGCGTGAAATTTTCCGCTGACCCTCATTGATGAAGTCACCTTGAACTGTTCTTAACTTGATTATTACAGTTACTGGTGATACATTATCCTGATGTATAAAGAGCGTCATTCATCTTCTGTGTCTAAATATGTGTAATGCTCTTTTAAATGCCAACCAATTACAGCAGAGGCTGCACATTCTGCATAACCGACCCGCGCCGAATCTCATGGGAGACGATACGCTTATGGGTGCTAGTGATTGAGAGTCTCTATAAATACCCAATGCACAACCATGGGCGTAACTATAACCATCAGCGACTGCTATGGGGCCCAGAGGTTGGGGGGACCCCACTCAGGTGCAAGAACATGTAGTTGGTGTCTTCCTGCTCTCCAGCTCTACTATGTGGATTCCCTGATATATGACGGTATTATTATATCTCCAGCTCTATATGTGGGTTCCCTGATATATGGCGGTATTATTATATCTCCAGCTCTACTATGTGGATCCCTGATATATCGTAGGTATTTTTATATCTCAGCTCTATATGGGGGTCCCTGTATATGGGGGGATTTTTATATCCCCACCTACATGTGGTTTCCCTGAATGGGGCGTTTATTATACCCCTCCGCCTAATGGGGGGTTCCCTGATTATGGCGGTTTTTTAATTCCAGTCTACTATGGGGGTTCCCCCTAAATTTTGGGCAAATTTATTATATCTCCACTCTACAAAGGGGGGTTCCCGAAAGGGCTATTATTTTTTCTCCACCTTTTATTTGGGGTTCCCTGAATATGGCAGTATTATTTTTTCTCCACTTAATGGGGGTCAAAAAATTTGGGGCTTTTATATATCTCCAGCCACTATTGGGTTCCCTGATATAGGCTTTTATTATATCTCCAGCTAACTATTGGTCCCTGAAAAATTGGGGTTTTATAATCTCAGCTCTACTATTGGCCCCCCTAATATGGGTATTTTAATCTCCACCTTTTATGTGGTTCCCAAATATGCGGTATTATTATATCTCCACTTTCTATGGGGTTTCCCCGAAATAGCTTTATTATATCTCCACCTACTATTGGGTTCCCTATATATGCGTATTTTAATTCCCTCTACTATGTGGTCCCTGATTAGGGGGTTTTTATTATATCCCTTTTCTACTAGTTTCCCCCTAAAATTATGGGGGGATTATATCTCCACTCACATGTGGATCCCTGAAAGGGCGTATTATTATATCCCCACTCTACTATGTGGTTCCCTGAATTTGGCAAATTATTATATCTCCACTCTCTAGTGGTTCCCTAAAAGGGGTATTATTATATCTCCACTTACATGTGGGTTCCCTGTATATGGGGATTATTTTTATCCCCCCTTTACTATTGGGTTCCCGATATATGGCGGTTTTTATTTAACTCCAGCTCACTATGGGGTTCCCTGAAATAGGGCAGTTTTATTATATCTCCACTTACAATGTGTTCCCGAAATATGGCTATATTATACTCCACTCTACTTTTGGGGTTTTCCCTGAATGGGGCGGATTTATTTATATCCCAGCTTTTCGGGGGGTTCCCCTTTTTTAAGGGGAAAAAATTATTATATCCCACTCTACTTGTGGGATCCCTGAATAAAATGGCGGTAATTTTAAAATCTCCATTCACTTTTCCCCCCCCCTGATAAAATCGGTTTATTTCCCCACTCTACTAGGGGAAAATACAAAAAGGCAGTTTTTTTTAACTCCAGCTCTACTTGTGGGTTCCCCTGAAATGGCGGTATTTTTAAATCTCCAGTTCATGGGTTCCCTGAAATAGGGGCAAATTATTATTATACTCCAAACTTGTGGGTTTTACCCGATTATGGTTTTTTATTCCCACTCTACAATGGGGGGTTCCCAAAAATATGCGATATTAATTTCTCCCACTTACTATTTTTTCCCTAATTTTCGTTTAAAAATTTTCCCAGCTAACTATGTGGTTCCCTGAAATATACGGTATTTATATCTCCAGCCTCTATTGGTTCCCCTGAATTGCGGTATTATTATATCTCCAGCTCTACTATGGGGTCCCCTGTATAGGCGTTTTATTATATCTCCCTTACTATGTGGGCCCCCTGATATAGGCGTTTTATTAATCCCACTCTACTAGTGGGTTCCCTAAATATGGCGGATTATTTTCTCCACTCTACATGTGGGTCCTGAATAGGCAGATTATTATATTTCCACCACAAGGGGGTTTTCCCTAAAATATGGCGGTATTATTAATCCCAGTTTACATTGGGGTTCCCCGAATATGGGGGGATTATTATTTCTCCACTCTACTAGGGGCCCCCCCTATAATGGCGTTTTTTTTTTTATTTCCAGCTCATTTATGTGGTTTTCCCGGATTATGGCGGTTATAATAATCTCCCTTACTATGGGGGTTCCCTAAAATTTATGGCGATTTTAAATATCTCCATCTACTATTGGTTTCCCGATATATGGCGATTTTTAAAATTCCACTCACATTTTGGTTCCCCGATATTGACGTATTATTATACTCCAGCCTACTATGTGGTTTCCCTGATATTGCGTATTTTTATACTCCAGCCTACTATGTGGGTTCCCTGATAATGCGGATTTTTAAAACCCACTCAAACTATGTGGGCCCCTGATTTTGGGTTTTTATTATACTCCATCTACAGTGGCTTCCCTTATATGGCGTATTTTAATTTCCCCAGCTCTACTTGGGGTTCCCAAATTGCGGTATTTTAATCTCCACTTCATGGGGGTTCCCTGATATTTGGGGGATTTTTAAACCCCAAACTCTACATTTTTCCCTGAAATGGGGGATTATTATATCCCAGCCTATTTGGGGGCCCCTGATATAGGGGGGGGATTATTATTCTCCAGCTCTCTTTTGGGGTTCCCTGTTTTGGATATTTTTTCTCCGCCTACTATGGGTCCCTGAAATGCGAATATATCCCCCACCCACTATTGGGGGCCCCCTGAATTTGGCGGTATTTTATACCCACTTAAAAATGGGGGTTCCCTAAAATGGGTATTATTATATCTAAGCTTATATGTGGGTCCCTGTAATGGGGGGTTTAATTATATCTCCACTCTACTATGTGGGTCCCTGATTATGCGGGATATTATATCCCAGCTTACTATGTGGCTTCCCGATATGGGGTGGCTTTGTTTATACTTTTAATTATTGCCCCTTATTGTTTTTTGTTTTTTCTGAGATGGTGGGACCCATTTATGGGACGGTTCTACAGCTTCGGCACCCACTTCCCCGGGGGGGGAACCCCGCCCCCCCCTTTTTTCAGGTGTGGGCGTTCACAGTTAGGCTCCCACTTCCTGTTCAGGCTATGGGCGCTTCTATAGCTTTAGGATCCCACTTCCTGTTAAGGCTGTGGATGCTTCCACAGCTTCTGGCTCTTACTTCCTGTTTAGGCTGTGGGCAGTTCTACATCTTCAGGCTCCCACTTCCTGTTTAGGCTGTGGGCAATTTTACAGCTTCAGACTCCCACTTCCCTGTCAGGCTGTGGGAAATTTACAGCTTCAGTTTTCCACTTCCGTTCAGGCTGTGGACACTTCTATGATTTAGGCCCTAATCCTGTCGAATTTGGTAGTTCTACAACTTCGGGCCCCATTCCTTCAAGTTGTGGGTGGTTTTACAGCTTCAGGCTCCCATTCCCGTTTATGCTGTGGTTTCCACGCTTTAGGTTGCAACTTCCTTTTAAGGCTGTGGGTGGTTCTATAAATTCAGGCTCCCACTCCCTGTTCAGGCTGTGGGAGGTTCTACAGCAGTCACTGAAATTTCAGCTCTGCTCTTCCTAGCAAAGCCTGTAAAAGGTACATTGATGATGGAGGGGATTAAACATCAAGGCTACAGAGCTCTACAGTAAGAACGATAAACAAGCTCCTGTGTGGCTGATAAGACACAGCAGGGAGTGACATCGCCTTCCCGGCCATTGCTCGAGCAGAGAGAGGTGGTCGGTAACCTAGGAAACCTTGTATACACAAGCAGGAGATAAGAACTGTTCTATTTCCGAAGGGAAGCAAAATCAGAACAGCAATGTATTTAGAAATAGTCTAGCTTTACCTTTGGCTCCATGTTTAAAGCTAATCAATGTGGTGAGAGTGCCCCTTTAAGGATGCTTTTGGCACTTTCACCTTCTTGCATTACAGTCTGTCCGGCATATGTGACTGGTCTAATCCCCTGTAACAAGGTGTCTTAGTAACAGACGTTCTGCTCATCACCTTTAGGGTGCTTTCACACGATGCGTTTTTCGTGCAGGAAGGTACAGCAATTAATGATATACATTGTTGCATAAAAACCGCATCCAAAAAACCGCACCAAAAACGCACCAAAACTGCACCGTGTGAAAGCACCCTTACCTGGTGGGCTGGAGGGCATCTCTGCAGAGCACGGATTGCAGACAGGTAACACATGCATGCAAGCTATAGGACATTTACTCCTCCTTTGTTCCATGTTTTATCCCTGCTATGTTATGCTCAGCCCTATGAACCGGTTACTGATCTCATCACATGTATGTATCATATCTGCACTGGACACAGAACAATATGTGTGAAATCTCATGTTATCCTGCAATGTACAAGAGTGTAAGCGCGATCTAAACCTCATTAGAGAGGAATGAACCCGGCACATAAATATTACATGTGGGATTCCAATTTGGAGGAGGCTTGACGGGTGTGTGTCCAATCCTCAAATTAAATAAGTAACCATCGCGCCATTGCTAAAAAATAATTGGCTCCTCGTAATGAGTTCAGTGGAGGTCGGAAACTTTGCTGCTGGTGGGAGATTTCTTACTTCGAGTGACCTCAGGATTCACATGGAAAGTCGTGTTTATTAACATAAGACAATGTGCTATGGCAGTAACTGATATCCGTGAAGGGAATCGAACATCAATATTTCTTTTCTACTAATAAAAGGGGTTTTGGGACCAAATGAAATTGACGTGCGAAGCTTCCAAATTAAATAATAAACATTTTCACCATTCATCATTATTAATACTTCTGCACCATTTTTGTTTTAGCTGCTCTCTTAGTGACCCTAAGGCCTCGTTCACCGGCTTATTTCAGAACGTATTTACAACGGATTGCGATGGGAAATACGTTCTGAAATCAGTTGAAAATCATTTTGCAAATAAGTGCCACATAAGTGGGGCACGTATTTGTAACTGATTTCCTGACGGATTCACCATCTCATTTGTAGGTGTGAATCCGTCCGTAAATAATTGACAGCACATTGTTTTTCCGTCCGGATTGCCGTCGTCATTTCCCTGGCGGCAATCCCGGGACGGGAAATACACATCGTTGGGGAACGACGAGCCATATTTTCTATTGAAATCAAAAAGAAAATGGGCTGTTACTTATTTCTGACTGATTTGCCGACGGATTGACGATCGTCAATCCGTCAGCAAATACGCGGCGAAATAAGCCGTGTGAATAAGGCCATAGTGTACGGCTCATCTCCAGGGGATACGACCAGTGACGAGAGCTCCTCAGTCCTGGTCACACATATTCAGACATTAGCTCTCCACTCAGACAGCTACTGTCAGTCTATTCCATGCCTAGTAATCACACACACTCTCTGCTGAGCAAGTGTTCAATCCCGGGTGCTGTCATTCTACTCTCATCCTCTGTGCTCCTTAGTAATCACACACACTCGCTGTGAGCAAGTGTTCAACCCCAGATGCTGTCATGTACTCCCGTCCTATGTATTCCTTAGTAATCACACACACTCTCTGCTGAGCAAGTGTTCAACCCCGGGTGCTGTCATTCTACTCTCATCCTCTGTGCTCCTTAGTAATCACACACACTCGCTGCTGAGCAAGTGTTCAACCCCAGATGCTGTCATGTACTCCCGTCCTATGTATTCCATAGTAATCACACACACTCTCTGCTGAGCAAGTGTTTTTAACCCCGGGTGCTGTCATTTACTTCATCCTCTGTACTCCTTAGTAATCACACACACTCACTGCTGAGCAAGTGTTCAACCCCAGATGCTGTCATGTACTCCCGTCCTATGTATTCCTTAGTAATCACACACACTCACTGCTGAGCAAGTGTTCAACCTCAGGTGCTGTCATTCTACTCCCGTCCTATGTATTCATTAGTAATCACACACACTCACTGCTGAGCAAGTGTTGCACCCCGGGTGCTGTCATTCTACTCCCGTCCTATGTATTCCTTAGTAATCACACACACTCACTGCTGAGCAAGTGTTCAACCCCAGGTGCTGTCATTCTACTCCCGTCCTCTGTACTCCTTAATAATCCCCCCCCCCCTCATGCTGAGCGAGCGTTCACCCCGGTGCTGTCATTCTACTCCTGTCCTCTGTACTCCTTAGTAATTTACACACACTCACTGCTGAGCAAGTGTTCAACCCCAGGGGCTGTCATTCTACTCCCTTCCTCTGTTCTCCTTAGTAATCACACACACTCACTGCTGAGCGAGTGTTCAACCCCAGGTGCTGTCATTCTACTCCTGTCCTCTGTACTCCTTAGTAATCACACACACTCACTGATGAACGAGTGTTCAACCCCAGGTGCTGTCATTTTACTCCCGTCAACTGTACTTATTAGTAATCACACACTCACTGCTGAGCGAGTGTTCAACCTAGGTGCTGTCATTCTACTCCTGTCCTCTTACTTTCCTTATAATCACACAAACTCACTGCTGTGCGTGTGTTCAACCCCCCGGTGTTGTCATTCTACTCATGTCCTCTGTACTCCTTAGTAAGCACACACACTCACGGCTGAGCCAGTGTTCAACCCCAGGTGTTGTCATTCTGCTCCTGTCCTCTGTACTCCTTAGTCATCACACACTCACTGCTGAGTGAGTGTTCAACCCCAGGTGCTGTCATTTTACTCCTGTCAACTGTTTCTCCTTGTAATCAAATACACTGACTGCTGAGCAAGTGTTCAACCTCAGGTGCTGTCATTCTACTCCTGTCCGCTGTACTTCTTAGTAATCACACACACTCACTGCTAAGCGAGTGTTCAACCCCAGGTGTTGTCATTCTACTCATGTTATCAGTACACCATAGTAATCACACACCCACACATCAGAGCGAGTGGTGAACCCCCGGTGCTGTCATTCAACTCCTGTCCCCTTTACTTCTTAGTAATCATACACTCACTGCTTAGCGAATGTTCAACCCCCGGTGCTGTCATTCTATCTGTCCTTTGTACTCCTTAGTAATCACACACACTCATGCTGAGCGAGTGTTCAACCAGGTGCTGTCATTTTACTCCTGTCCTCTGTACTCCATAGTAATCACACACACTCACTGCTGAGCGATTGTGCAACCCCAGGAGCCGTCATTCTACTCACATCCTTCGCATTCCTTAGTTGTTAAACAGTGGCCAAAGTGAAAATTGCAAGATTTTAGGATTTTTAAAAAATATTAATGCTAAAAGGGGAAATGAAAAAAAAAAAAGCCACAAATTCTGTATATATGTATAGAGAGGGATGTGGTGCACTCATTCTGTCCATGGCGTTACCTCCGGCTGTGATCTAGGATGTACATAGTACATTAGGTGCAGTCTCCTGGACACCTTGGAAAATAATGATTAGCACGGACCTTATCTTGAATTGTGGAACGTAAACTCCTGGGGAGAATTCTGGTTCGTCCTATTTTGAGATTAATTCATCACTTACTGCTCACAAAATCAAATATCTACATGTCCAATTTCTGAAACCTAATTATAGTTAAAAGGATTTTCCCACCATGCTGTTTGGCAGAGCCTGCTCTCACTGCCAACGTCAGGCTCCCATTTCCTGTTTAGGCTGCCCGAGGTTCTACAGCTTCAGGCTCCCACTTCCTGCTCAGTCTGTGGGTGGTTCTACAGCTTCAGTCTCCCACTTCCTGTTCATGCTGTGGGTGGTTCTACAGCTTCAGACTCCCACTTCCTGTTCATGCTGTGGGTGGTTCTACAGCTTCAGACTCCCACTTCCTGTTCATGCTGTGGGCGGTTCTACTGCTTCAGGCTGCCACTTCCTGCTCAGTCTGTGGGTGGTTCTACAGCTTCAGACTCCCACTTCCTGTTCAGGCTGTGGGTGGTTCTACAGCTTCAGTCTCCCACTTCCTGCTCAGTCTGTAGGTGGATCTACAGCTTAGACTCCCACTTCCTGTTCATGCTGTGGGTGGTTCTACAGCTTCAGACTCCCACTTGCTGTTCAGGCTGTGGGTGGTTCTACAGCTTCAGGCTGCCACTTCCTGCTCAGTCTGTGGGTGGTTCTACAGCTTCAGACTCCCACTTCCTGTTCAGGCTGTGGGTGGTTCTACAGCTTCAGTCTCCCACTTCCTGCTCAGTCTGTAGGTGGATCTACAGCTTCAGACTCCCACTTCCTGTTCATGCTGTGGGCGGTTCTACAGCTTCAGACTCCCACTTCCTGTTCAGGCTGTGGGTGGTTCTACAGCTTCAGGCTGCCACTTCCTGTTCTGATTGTGGGCAATTCTAAAGCTTCAGGTACACACTTCCTGTTCAGTCTGTGGGAGGTTCTACAACAGTGACTGTCATTTCAGCTCTGCTATTCCTAACTGAGCCTGATAGAGAGATATTGGTGATAGAGAGGTTTTATAAGCCGGGCGTAGGGCACAAGACTACAGGGTTAAAGTTTGTCAGTAAGAAGCATAAACAAGCTCCTGTGCTGCTGATAAGACACAGTCAGGAGTGAAGTAACTATCCTGAGCACTACTAGAGCAGAGTGGCTCAGTGGTTAGCATAGTGTAGCAGGGTGGCTCAGTGGTTAGTACAGCACAGTATGGTGGCTCAGTGGTTAGCACAGTGCAGCACAGTAGCTCAGTGTTTAGTACAGCGCAGTAAGGTGGCTCAGTGGTTAGCACAGTGCAGCACAGTGGCTCAGTGGTTATTACAGTGCAGTATGGTGGCTCAGTGGTTAGCACAGTGCAGCACAGTAGCTCAGTGGTTAGTACAGTGCAGTAAGGTGGCTCAGTGGTTAGCACAGTGCAGCATGGTGGCTCAGTGGTTAGCACAGTGCAGCACAGTAGCTCAGTGGTTAGTACAGCGCAGTAAGGTGGCTCAGTGGTTAGCACAGTGCAGCACAGTGGCTCAGTGGTTATTACAGTGCAGTAAGGAGGCTAAGTGGTTAGAACAGTGCAGCAAAGTAGCTAAGTGGTTAGTACAGTGCAGTAAGGTGGCTCAGTGGTTAGCACAGTGCAGCATGGTGGCTCAGTGGTTAGCACAGTACAGCACAGTGGCTCAGTGGTTATTACAGTGCAGTATGGTGGCTCAGTGGTTAGCACAGTGCAGCACGGTGGCTCGGTAGGTAGCACTATTGCCTTGCACGGGGTCCTGGGTTCAAATTACAACAAGAACAGCATCTGCGAGGAGTTTGAATGTTCTCCCCGTGTTTGTCTGAGTTTCCCCACATTCCGATAACATCAGCCGTCCATCCAGTTCATCCTATTGTGCTATAGTGTTGATCCAGAGGAAGGTTAATCTGGAATTTAGACTGTGAGCCCCAACGTGGACAGGGAGCAATGTAACAGCAATGTCTGTACAGCGCTGTGGAGTGTATCGCCGCTATATCCAGGAGTACAATGAATATTCGAGCTGACCCATCTCCATTGAGTCTATTGAATGGTGGTTGGACCATCCCCACAGTCATTAGAGTCTGGGCAGATCGATGCGGCTGCAGTGGGAACCTCGCCTGCCGCTCTTGGCTTTGATCATGCGGTGAGTTTTGGGTGTGAGGATAATTTCCTCTGACCTCAGTCCATCAGAAGATGATGCAGACATCTACAAGCGGAGCCATTGAAGGAGGTGTTGGGTTTCGGGCTGAGATTTCCCTTACGCTGCCCCCAGAGACGCTTTTCCTCTTCTCTACGAGAGGAACCAGTAAAGGATTGTGTTACCCTCTGACTAATCAGCGCCCGGTGCTGTAATCAGGAGGGTTGGGTGATGGAATGTGAATACGGGTAAGGGCTTCATCATTGGAGGCGCAGAGCGTGTGAACCCCCGAAATGCAAGCGCCAAGTGGCGTCTCCGCGTCTCCACCTGCAACGACGGCTGATTACAACGTTCTTCAAATGACCTTTAATGACAAGCATGCGCTCCCCGGCTGTCATGTTACTGTGATTAAATGCAATTGCACCGCAGATGACTTGCTTTGATGGCCACGTTCAGCTACAGCTGTGGCAAATCCTTGGCCCGTTCCCAAACTGGAGAGGCGCGACTTGTCAGATCGCTGAATGGATTGAATATGGGCTATGTGCAAGTGCAGCTCTGTAAATACATTGTTGTCTCATGATGGGCCCCGAACATCAGCCAGCTGCACGGGCATCAGTCAGGGCTGAGACTGGTTAATATGGAGACCGCTAGACCTGAACATTTGGCGAAACTGGTCCCTGATCCGAGGGACGTCCCTAACAACAAATGCAAAAAATTTTAAATTTCAGCACCAGAAAGCGAACAGCTCCTATCCGGAGTAACACAAATGTATCCAGGTAGATAGGACTAATACATGGATAAGGGGATCAGACTATAAATGAACTGTTTGTAATCTGTAACCATGGGGGCACATAGGTCTGCAGGGGAGCTGTGTACACCAGATGTTAAGAGACTTTCAATGAGGAGTACTTGGAACATCGCTTTTTTAGATAACTTGCAGCGACTTAAAGGGGTTTTCTAATCTAGCTGTTTCAAAGAGCCTGCTCTTTACAGCCAGCTTTAAGTTCCCACTTCATGTACAGGATGTGGGTGGTTCTACAGCTTAGGCTCCCACTTCCTGTTCAGGCTTTGGGTGGTTCTACAGCTTCAGGCTCCAATTTCCTGTTCAGGCTGTGGGTGGTTCTGTAACTTTATTCTCACACTTTCTGTTCAGGCTGTGGCCGGTTCTACAGCTTCAGACTCCCATTTCCTGTTCAGGCTGTGGGCGGTTCTACAGCTTCAGGCTACCACGTCCTATTCAAGCTGTGGGTGGTTCTGTAGCTTTAGGCTCCCACTTCCTGTTCAGGCTGTGGGCGGTTTTACGGCTTCAGGCTCCCACTTCCAGTTCAAGCTGTGGGTGGTTCTACAGCTGTAGGCTCCCACTACCTGGTCTGGCTGTGGGTGGTTTTACAGCTTTTGGTTCCCACTTCTTGTTCAAGCTGTGGGTGTTTCTACAGCATTAGGCTCCCACTTCCTGTTCAGGATGTGGGTGGTTCTACAGCATTAGGCTCCCACTTCCTGTTCAGAATGTGGGTGGTTCTGCAGCTTCAGGCTCCAACTTCCTGCTTGGGGCTGTGGGTGGTTCTACAGCTTTCTGCTCCCACTTCCTGTTCTGGCTGTGGGCGGTTCTATAGCTTCAGGCTCCCATTTCCTGTTCCGGCTGTGGACGGTTCTACAGCTTCTGGCTACCATGTCCTGTTCAAGCTGTGGGTGGTTCTACAGCTGTAGGGTCCCACTTTCTGGTCTGTCTGTGGGCTGTTTTACAGCTTTAGGTTCCCACTTCCTGCTCAAGCTGTGGGTGTTTCTACAGCTTCAGGCTCCCACTGCCTGCTAAAGCTGTGGGTGGTTCTACAGCTTCAGGCTCCCACTTCCTGGAGCAAGCAGGAGATAAAATCTGCTCAAAATAAGAACAGCAATGTATTTGGTACGAGCCTTTTTTTTACCTTTACCTGCATGCTACCAGATAATCAATGAGGTTAGAGTACCTCTTTAAATAGCCTTTAAATACTAAAGGAATTTAGCCCCAGAGTAATTTTTACAGAAGCTTTCCTAGACTACTCACCACCTCTGTGGTCTAGACACACAGCCCCCTCCTTGCAGTATTCCTGGGCCGGGTGATATGATGCAAGACAGGAAATGCTAATGGTTGGGGGGGCACAGATGCTTCACTTGTGTAGCACCCTAAAGTTACTGAGGTCAGCCACCCTTCTGATAAGATATAGCTGTAGGGGCACAGAGGTGATCAATGACTTAGAAAAACACCTGTAAACCAGCAAGGTAGATAACCTGCTGTATCTCTGAAATGAAGCAAAATCAGAACAGCAATGTATTTGGTAGGAATGTTTTATTTTACATTAGGCTCCCTTGTTAATGCTAGTCAGTGAGTTCGGAGCACCCTTTTAAGTCCCTTTTTCTCTTGATGAAGATGGAAGCCCTAATGACTGTGGCTTTGAGCTGTGAGACAGTAGCAGGCGCACAATGGCTGCTAGCGAAGGTTATGTGTGTTCTTATGTGTTTTATCTCCTCTAATGTAATTCTACTTTATATTTCTCTTGCAAATCTTAGAACACAATTGTTATCAAAGGGTTTATGGCAATGACTCGCTTATCCTCCCGAAGAGCAGCACGAGGCGCAGGCAACGTATTGTCTTCAATCCAATAACAAACCGCACGCTATTGCTCGCTTGCAAATTACTGATGGAATCATTAATGAGCAGCCAAGGATGTCAGACACAGTCACATGGAGCAAACAATGGACGTCAAAGCCCAAGACGGGATGAAAGGTCTCAGAAAACATCAGGATCCAGTAAACAGATCATCATCATCATCATCATCATCATCATCACCCACTAGACCCCGGCGAGGCCACGGCAGAGGGAGGACGTGGAGCGATAGCATCAGCGCCCTGCGCGCCCGCAGCCGCAAACACTCCACAAAGCTACAAAGAGAACACAAAGCTCCGGAGTGATTGCTTTCTGCAGCCGGAACCAGATCCCGTTATCGAAATATCACCTCGTCCCCCGACAATGAATTCCCCGTTCACAACAAAGATTCCTATTAATTAGCTTTCTCCAAACAGCTGATCGCGCTTATTACACGGAACGCAGGAGGCGCTGACCCCGCGCACTGAGGAGGAGCCGGCCCTTCAGATGAGCGAGGCCTTAAAGGGAACCTGCCGTATCTCCGAGCAGGTAGTGATAGAGGAGAGGAGCTGAGCTCTGGGATATATAGGGTTATATGATAGAGGAGAGGAGCTGAGCTCTGTGATATATAGGGTTATGTGATAGAGGAGAGGAGTGAGCTCTGTGATTATATAGGGTTATATGATAGAGGAGAGAAGCTGAGCTCTGTGATATATAGGGTTATATGATAGACGGAGAGAAGCTGAGCTCTGTGATTTATAGGGTTATATGAGAAGGAGAGAAGCTGAACTCTGTGATATATGGGTTTTATGATAGAGGAGGGGAAACTGAGCTTTGATATATAGGGTTATATGATAGAGGAGGAGTGATCCCCTGTGATATATAGGGTTTTATGATAGAGGAGAGGACTGAGGGTTGTGATATATAGGGTTATATGATAGAGGAGGAAGCTGAGCTCTGTGATAAAATAGGTTAAGACAGAGGAGCTGAGCTCTGATTATAGGTTATATTGATAGAGGAGAGGAGCTAAGCTCTGTGATATATAGGGTTATATGATAGAGGAGAGGAGCTGAGCTCTGTGATTATATAGGGTTATATGATAGAGGAAAGGGGGCTGAGCTCTGTGATTTTATAGGGGGTTATATATTAGAGGAGAGGAGCTGAGCTCTGTGATATATAGGGTTATATGATAGAAGAGAGCAGCTGAGCTCTGTGATATATAGGGCTATATGATAAAGGAGAGAAGCTGAGCTCTGTGATATATAGGGTTATATGATAGAGGGAGGGGAGCTGAGCTCTGTGTATATAGGGTTATATGATAGAGGAGAGAAACTGAGCTCTGTGATATATAGGGTTATATGATAGAGGAGAGGAGCAATGCAGGTTGTAGAACTATAAGTAGCAGCACTCTGCCTATCCCTTTCTCATACAGAACGTCCTGTGGGAGCTGAACTTGTCTTACATCATTAGTATAATTCCACAGATGCGCTTATCAAGTACTTAGTCTGCACTTCTCCCCTGTTTTCTGTTTAATAACAATATTTTCACACATCTGAGTTGCTGAAAATGAAGTGACAGCATATGGTGTTCTGCGGAAGCACAAGAAGTCTCCGAGCCGCCGGAATTTCCTCATTTCTCATTGTATTCAGCACTTTTTGGGATTTGCTGTGTAATGTGCGACCAGAACATGGGAGTCAATGGCTTAGAAGGCGTGTGGACTTTTGCATCCATCTTGCTCTAGTGCATTTCAACTATAACAAGAAGCTAGTTACCAGAAAGGCTTGATTACAGACCTGTTGCTTTATGTACCCAATAGGGGCTTTCCAAAACTTTTAAAACTTCGTTGCCAGTGTGCTAAAATAGAAAATGACCCCCACATTGTGCTGCGATCCATGAATGTGATGTCATCAATGAGGGAGTCAGGAGTAACACTAAAGCTCTGGAATATTGGTAAAGGAAGAGGTAAGTAGGGGGTCATTTTCTATTTTAGCATAGTAGGAGGTGGTAGGGACAGTGTTGGATTGAGGTGCCTGGGACCCACCATTGGACATGATTCTTGGGCCCCACCAGTAGAGTTAATTTTTGGGTCCCACCGGTTGACTATTTTTGGGGCCAACCCGTGGGGTTGATTCTTGGGCCACCAGTGGAGATGATTCTTGAGGCCACCAGTGGAGATGATTCTTGGGGCCACCAGTGGAGTTGATTCTTGAGATCCACTAGTGGAGATGATTACTGGGGCCCACCAGTGGAGATGATTCTTGGGGCCCACCAGTGGAGATGATTCTTGGGTGCCACCAGTGGAGTTGATTCTTGGGGCCCACCAGTGGAGATGATTCTTGGGGCCCACCAGTGGAGATGATTATTGGGACCACCAATGGAGTTGATACTTGTGGCCACCAGTGGAGATGATTATTGGGGCCACCAGTGGAGATGATTCTTGAGGCTACCAGTGGAGATGATTCTTGAGGCCACCAGTGGCGATGATTCTTGGTGCCTCACCAGTGGAGTTGATACTTGTGGCCACCAGTGGAGATGATTCTTGGGGCCACCAGTGGGGCTGATTCTTGGAGCCACCAGTGGAGTTGATTCTTGGGGCCACCAGTGGAGTTTGATTCTTTTGGGGCCCCCAGTGAGTTATTCTTGGGGCCACCAGGAGTTGATTTTTTGGGGCCCCCAGTGGGGTTGATTCTTTGGGGCCACCAGTGGAGCTGATTCTTGGAGCCACCAGTGGAGCTGATTCTTGGAGCCACCGGTGGAGTTGATTCTTCGGGCCACCAGTGGAGATGATTCTTGGGGCCACCAGTGGAGCTGATTCTTGAGGCCACCAGTGGAGTTGAAATTTTTGGAGCCACCAGTGGAGTTGAATTTTTAGGCCCCCAGTGGAGTTGATTCTTGGAGCCACCAGTGGAGTTGATTCTTGGAGCCACCAGTGGGGGTTGATTCTTGGGGCCACCAGTGGAGATGATTCTTGGGGCCACCAGTGGAGCTGATTTTTGAGGCCACCAGTGGAGTCGATTCTTGGAGCCACCAGTGGAGTTTATTCTTCAGGCCACCAGTGGAGTTGATTCTTGGAGCCACCAGTGGAGTTGATTCTTGGGGCCACCAGTGGAGTTCATTCTTGGAGCCACCAGTGGAGTTTATTTTGAGGGCCAACCCGTGGAGTTTTATTCTGGAGCCACCAGTGGAGCTGATTCTTGGAGCCACCAGTGGAGTTGATTCTTAGGGCCACCAGTGGAGATGATTCTTGGGGCCACCAGTGGAGCTGATTATTGGGGCCCACCAGTGGAGTTGATTCTTGGAGCCACCAGTGGAGTTGATTTTTTGAGGCCACCAGTGGATTGATTCTTGGGGCCACCAGTGGAGTTGATTCTTGGGGCCACCAGTGAGTTGATTCTTGGGGCCACCAGTGGAGATGATTCTTTGGGCCAACAGTGGGCTGATTTTTTGGAGCCACCAGTGGAGTTGAATCTTGGAGCCACCAGTGGAGTTGATTCTTGGGGCCACCAGTGGAGATGATTCTTGGGGCCACCAGTGGAGCTGATTCTTGGAGCCACCAGTGGAGTTTATTCTTCAGGCCACCAGTGGAGTTGATTCTTGGAGCCACCAGTGGAGTTCATTCTTGGAGCCACCAGTGGAGTTTATTCTTGAAGCCACCAGTGGAGTTTATTCTTGAGGTCACCAGTGGAGTTGATTCTTGGAGCCACCAGTGGAGCTGATTCTTGGAGCCACCAGTGGAGTTGATTCTTCGGGCCAACAGTGGAGATGATTCTTGGGGCCACCAGTGGAGCTGATTCTTGAGGTCACCAGGGGAGATTATTCTTGGGGCCACCAGTGGAGCTGATTCTTGAGGTCACCAGTGGAGATTATTCTTGGGGGTCACCAGTGGAGTTGATTATTGGACCAGCAGTGGAGAGGATTCTTGGGGCTACCAGTGGAGATGATTCTTGGGGCTCAACAGTGGAGATGATTCCTGGGCCCACCAGTGGAGTTCATTCTTGGAGCCACCAGTGGAGTTTATTCTTGAGGCCACGAGTGGAGTTGATTCTTGGGCCACCAGTGGAGTTGATTCTTGGAGCCACCAGTGGAGTTGATTCTGTGGGCACAACCCTGTAGCTGCTCTACATGACTACACATACTGCACATGACTCTTGCTTGGCCTGCTATTCCAACCATGCATAAGGGCCCACCAGTGGTTTCCCCTACCTCCCTGTGGGGCAGTCCGAGCATGGGACTGATCTTACACTCACCTTCCTCTGGAGCGGTCCTGGCTAATGCTCTCAGGCCATTTCTAACACTCCCGTCCACATATTGCTGCACGGGGAGGCGGCTCCTGCTGGGACATGTTTTAAGGTGATAAATGTCCCCACAATGAAGTGAGAAGGAGCGCGGTAATTTGTGAAAGGATTTATTATTTTTCTTGTAGAAGTTAAACACGATTGATGCTTTAAGGAGGGATCTCCCTGCTGGGAATGCAGCCATGTTGTACTTGGAGACATCGCCAGCAACACATCATTTTCATTACAAATCACCACGGTTTAGGGTCTGAGGAGTGAATGATGAGGAATTAACAGACTGGTCCTCGGTGACTGTGGCTCGGTCCCCGCCGGAGCGCGAGGCGTTAACGGGAAGTTGGGAGATGAAATGTTGTTTTTTTTTTTCTGCCTGTGGAGGTGTTAAACAAAGCTTCTCGTTCTCATCAATATTAATACGTTAACTTAAACAGGATGAGAGCGTCTGAAACAAGGAAGCAGCAGATTGAGTTAATATTTAATATTCTTGTTAGGTGGCGGCGATGCTAAGTACAACCCTTGTTATTCTGCATATAACCCAGGCACCAAGCAAATGTTGTCAAATCCCATATTTAACCCGTCCTTCCCGGGAAGAGAAAACTCAAGATTGTTAAAGGGAACCTGTTACATTGGACCTGCTATCTGATCTATAGCCCCATGTTATAGAGCAGGAGGAGCTGAGGACACGCTATCTGATCTGAGAACCCATGTTATAGAGCAGGAGGAGCTGAGGACATGCTATCTGATCTGTGTCCCATGTTATAGATCAGGAGGAGCTGAGGACAGCTATCTGATCTGTAAACCCCATGTTATAGAGCGGGAGGACTGAGGAATGCTATCTGATCTGTGGCCCCATGTTATAGATCAGGAGGACTGAGGACATGCTACTGTTCTGCAGCCCCTGTTATAGGGGCAGGAGGAGCTGAGGACATTCGATCTGATCTGTGGGCCCATGTTATAGAGCAGGAGGAGCTGAGGACATGCTATCTGATCTGTGACCCCATGTTATAGAGCAGGGGGAGCTGAGGACAGGCTATCTGATCTGAGGCCCCCATTTTATAGAGCGGGAGGAGCTGAGGAGATTCTATCTGATCTGCCCCATGTTATAGAGCAGGAGGAGCTGAGGACATGCTATCTGATCTTTGGCCCCATGTTATAGAGCAGGAGGAGCTGAGGACATGCTATCTGATCTGTGGGCCCCATGTTATAGAGCATTAGGAGCTGAGGACATGCTATCTGATCTGTGGATCTATGTTATAGAGCAGGAGGAGCTGAGGACATGCTATCTGATCTTTGGCCCCATGTTATAGAGCAGGAGAGCTGAGGACACGCTATCTGATCTGTGGCCCATGTTATAGATCAGGAGGAGCTAAAGGACATCTATCTGATCTGTGCCCATTTTATAGAGCAGGAGGAGCGGGGGGCATGCTATCTGGGTTGTGGCCCCATGTTATAGAGCAGGAGGAGTTTGAGGACATGCTATCTGATCTGCAGGCCCCATGTTTTATAGCGGAGGAGCTGGGGAAACATGCTTCTTATCGCCCCATTTTATAGAGGAGGGGGCTGAGGACATGCTATCTGATCTGCCCCATGTTATAGAGCAGGAGGAGCTGAGGACATGCTATCTGATCTGCAGGACCCATGTTATAGAGCAGGAGGAGCTGAGGACCTGCTATCTGATTGTGGTCCCATGTTTATAGAGAGGAAGTGAGACACGCTATCTGATCTGTGGCCCCATGTTATAGAGCAGGAGGAGCTGAGGCATGCTATCTGATCTGTGGCCCCATGTTATAAGAGCGGGAGGAGCTGAGGACATGCTATTTTGATCTGCCCCATGTTATAGAGCAGGAGGAGGTGAGGACATACTATCTGATCTGTGGCCCATGTTATAGAGCAGGAGGAGCTGAGGACATGCTATCTGATCTGAGGCCCCAAGTTAATAGAGCCGGAGGAGCTAAGGACATGCTATCTGATCTGTGGCCCCATGTTATAGAGCAGGAGGAGCTGAGGATATGCTATCTGATCTGTGGCTCCATGTTAAAAGAGCAGGAGGAGCTGGGGACATGCTATCTGATCTGTGGGCCCATGTTATAGAGCAGGAGGAGCTGAGGACATGCATCTGATCTGCCCCATGTATAGAGCAGGAGGAGCTGAGGACATGCTATCTGATCTGTGGCCCCATGTTATAGAGCAGGAGGAGCTGAGGACATGCTATCTGATCTGTGGCCCCATGTTATAGAGCAGGAGGAGCTGGGGACATCTTTTGTTTGCGGGCTAAAGTTATAGAGCAGGAGGAGCTGTGGACATGCTATCTGATCTGCCCCATTTTATAGAGCAGGAGGAGCTGGGGACATGTATCTATCTGCACCCCCATGTTAATAGAGCAGGAGGCTGAGGACATGCAATACTGATCTGTGCCCCATGTTTATGAGAAAGGAGGAGCTGAGGACATGCTATCTGATCTGTGGCCCCATGTTATAGAGCAGAGGAGCTGAGGACACGCTATCTGATCTGCAGGCCCCATGTTATAGGCCCCATGATAAATTGTCATTGTGTTCTTCAAATCCTTACTATTTTCAAGATCCCTGTTTACCGTCAGTGAACAGGGAAACACTCTCGTTTTAAAGGGGTGTTCCCATTTCATTAATGAGCTTTATCATGTCAGCAAAGGGAAATAAAAATGATTATAAATACATTGCTTTTCTCATTTTGCTTTATTTCTGAGCTAGGGCAGTTCCCAGTTGTGTGGTTTGGAAGGTTCCAATAACCAGAACTTTTCAATCTGGTTCAATTACGTCAGATGGTAACCTCGCCGGATTGTTCGTGGGTCCGGTCCTCTGCTCCACTCACGCCTCTTGTGACCTGGATCTGGATACTTTGTTGCATTCAACATTCCAATCTGGAATCCCTGGACATTTACATGAACCCGACTCATTCCAGAAGTAACCATTGTATCCTGCTGCCGTCCGATTAACTTACAATATAATTCCCCAAAAATCCTGTGACCTTTAAGTCCCCAACAAGTGCGGGAACCGGGGAGTTCTGATAAACGAAGAAGAGCGATGACAGAAGGAGCCCCAAACAAGACATGCGAGCGCTCGGCTCTTCTACAGAAAGGTTATCAGTGTATTCAGAATATTTATCAGCCGGAGCCGCGCACAGATAAGTAGTCAGAGCAGGAGTGCGCTGCAACGGGCTGGAAACACGGTCATCAAAGAGTCGCAAATCCCGGAGAGAAAAATCACGATATAAAAGAAAAACCTTCCAGGCTGAAAGGGAAGCAGCGCCGCGCACAATGTGCACAATGGGGACGTCTATAGACGCGGGGAAGGAGCGCGCTCTTAATGGAGTCTCTGTGCTGCTAAGGAAACCAGTGTAAGATGCTGTGCCCATACATATGTGTGTGAACAATGGCGGCTCCGTCTGAGAGGAGAGGCAAGGAGCGCGGGCTTCTGGGTCCAATACAACATGATTGTTGCCTTTCGTTGTTTCTTATCTGCTTTCCTAAAAGTTTATAGTAAATACCTGTATGTGAGCAGCACGGTGGCTCAGTGGTTAGTACAGTGCAGCATGGTGGCTCAGTGGTCAGCCAATTACTGCATGCACCTCACTAATACATATAAGAGCAGTAGAGGACATGTAGTACCACACTGTACTGTAGAGAGGCTATAGACCACCAATCACTGCATGCACCTCTCTAATAGAGGTAAGAGCAGTACAGGGAACATGTAGTACAGCACTGTAATTTAGAGAGGAGCTATAGACGCACAAACTGACTGCTTGCTACCTCACTAAACATGTAAGAGCATGTACAGGTATGTAGTCGCTCTGTACCTGTAGAGAGGTGCTATAGACCCAAAATCAATGCATGGACCTCATACTAATACATGTAACGAGCTGTACAGACATGTAGTACCGCCACTGTACTGTAGGGTTGTTATTACATGTAAGAGCAGTACCAGGACATGTAAAACCACACTGTACTGTAGAGAGGCGCCTAGACCGCCAATCACTGCATCCCCTCACTAATAATTAAGACAGACAGACATGTTACCACACTAACGTAGAGAGGTGCTGTAGACCTCCAATCACTGCATGCACCGCACTAAATGTTAATGATAATTGGTTGGATCTTCCATCAATCACATTGTATGCTTGAAATATTGTAATCTGAGGGAGCACTTAGGGCTTGTACAGGCTGCCTGTCATGGTTACATGTAGTGCACCATGCTGACTTATAGTCAATTGGTGACACCCGAACTATTTACTCGAGCAGGCCGCCCAGCATACTCCAGGTGCCCAACACAAAGGCCACATCTATGAAAACAGTCTAGGTCTAAAACTCCTTTGTTGCCCATAGCAACCAATCAGAGCCCATAGCAACCAATCAAAGCGCCCCTTTCATTTTTTCAGAGCACTATATGAAATGAAAGGGGCGCTCTGATTGGTTGCAATGGGCTCTGATTGGTTGCTATGGGCAACAAAGTGAGTTTTAGACCTAGACTGTTTTCATACATGTGGCCCAAAATTCTGACATCCCGTATTCCCCAGTATCACATGGCCAAACCACACCCTGAAAAAATATCAAACTTGAAGTATTAGCTGAGAATTTGGCCAAAATCCGTAAGTTCTCCCCCCATATCAAGGCTCATCTTTGTCCTGCGAGTCCCTCCACTCATTGTACAAACAATTCACAGCAAAAAGGGGATAAAACTTACTGAAAATCAAAGATAAAAGTCCAAACATACTGCTTCAGAGGCAGGAGAAAAACAAGCGCCCAGCAGGGGAGCCCCAGTGCTACATGGGAGAAGCTGCACAGGTGCAGAATACGGAGCAGCCATCACTCACACACCTGGGCTCGATTCACTTGCTGCAACTGTTTCTCAACTGTAGCAAAAACACATGCATTTTTTCATTGCTTGCATTTTCCAACCGCAGCAATATTAGTGAGGTGCATGCAGTAATTCGAGGTCTATAGCGCCTCTCTACAGTACAGTACAGCATGCAACCTACAGGCGTGTTCACACATTGCAGTTGAAAAATGCAACAAAAATGCCTCGTATACCTCCCAATTTCTTGGTGCATAAGTGGCACAAAGAATTGAACATACCCATAGAGTAAGTTAGGAGACCACTTGCATAAAAAATATTGCAGGCATATTATAACAACCGCATGTGTTTTGCTGCACGTGTTTTTTCCCATGCGTTTTTGATGCAGCTGATAAATGCAGCGTGTGAATCCTGCCCCCCCATCACACCCCTATTCGTGAGGAGGAGAGGATTAGTAATATTATTAGGCTGGGTTCACACATCACATCTCTGCATGCGTTTTTTTGGATGCATGAGGTTATATGTTAGGTGTGTTGTGTGTTTTATACATTTATTATTATGTATATGGCCGACTTGCTGGCTATCGCGAACGTGCTCAAGTCAGGAGGTCGTTGCTGCTATAGTGTAACAGCCCTCCCCAAACACTGCGTGACACTACACAGATTACTATATATGCATACCTCCCAACTTTTAGAGTTGGCAAAGAGGGACATGTCAGGCCATGCCTCTAACCATGCCCAAACACATGACATCACACCAAGACATGCCTCTAACCACGCCCAAAAACACCCATGCCAACTTTTAAGGTAGCCAAAAAGGGACACATTTTCAGGATTGCATTGTATCCAATAATAAAATATTAAGTAAATTGTTATGTAATATACAGCGAGGAAGCAATCAGATACTTTTTAAAGAAAGTCAGTTTATTGACGCATATCTGTTTCCTAAATGAAAAAGAGGGACATTTATAGAGCTAAGAGGGACAGAGGGACCTGGGTGAAAAACAGGGACTGTCCCTCCAAAATAGGGACACTTGGGAGGTATGTATATGTATCATCAATGGGGTAGTGAAAAAAATGTGAAAAACTAAGGGCCTTATGTATGACAACTGTCTAGCAGCAGGGGCGTAACTAGAGAAGCCAGGGCCCCAAAGCAAACTTTTGGATGGGGCCCCCCTCCACCCCCCCCCCCCCCCCCCCGTCCCTCGCCCGCCTCCCTGACCATGACCATGTACCAAGACATGTTGTTATGTAATGTAGATAATACAAGGGGCAAATACCTCACCCTACATATCACCATCATACTGCTACCAAACAAATCCACTATACCAAAACCAATATTATCAATAACCCTACTGCATATGGACTTGATTATACAGCCAGAACATGACCAAAAAATTACCACCACATAGTGACTGAATAAAAAAAAAGAATATACCCTGACCTATATTACTTGAATCCAGTATACAAAGACCAATAGTAACTGAAAGCCATACTAGTGACCATATAGTGGTATATACTAGTGTACACAGGCTCTGCAGACTGTATATAACCACCATACAGTGACCATATAGTGGTATATACTAGTGTACACAGACTCTGTAGACATATAAGTGATTACAGTGCAGTTACATCTTGTGACTAACAGGTGACGTCTCTCTGACGAGTCGTTGACTTTCTCTTTTGTTCTGCATCCGGTCCAGTCCGTCATGATGACGTCTCCCGACCACTTGTCCCTGCAGATTTAGACACAAATATCTTAGAATCCTGACTTTTCCAGCACCTTCCCCCCTGGCTATATGCGGGGTCCATTTAGGCAGGCAGGGTTTAGGTAGCTATAGGGAGCGATACAGGTAGACAGGGGTTAGGTGGGTTATAGGGGCCATATAGGTAGGGTTTAGGTAGCTAAAGGGGCCCCATATAAGTAGACAGGCAGGCTTCGGGGGCTATATAGGTAGGCAAGCTTTAGGGGGCTATAGGGGCTATGTAGGCAGACAGGCTTCACAGTAGCTATAGGGTTTTCAGGGGAGGCGGGGGGGTATTGGCAGGTGGGGGGGGCTATCTAGGAGGCTGGGGGCTTCAGGTAGGCTGGGAGGGGTATCTAGGCAAGCTGGGGGTCTAAGGCAAGCTAGTGGAGGGTATACAGGCAGGCTTAGGAGGGTCTATAGGCAGGCTTAGGGGGTATTAGGCAGGCTTGAGGGGTACAGGCAGGCTGGGGGGTGTATTGGCAGGCATGGGGGGTTATAGGCAGGCTACGGGTATCAGGCAGCTGGGGGTGTCTAGGCAAGCTTAGGGGGTATACAGGCAAGGTTAGGGTGTATACAGGCAGGCTTAAGGGGTGTATAGGGAGGCTTAGGGGGTATACAGGCAGGTTTAGGTGGCATCAGGCAGGCTTAGGGGGTGTATAGGCAGGCTTAGGGGTATACAGGCAGGCTTAGGGGGTGTATAGGCAGGCTTAGGGGTATACAGCAGGCAAGGGGGTGTATAGGCAGGCTTAGGGGTATAAAGGCAGGCTTAGGGGGTGTATAGGCAGGTTTAGGGGTATACAGGCAGGCTTAGGGGTGTATAGGCAGGCTTAGGGGGTGTATAGGCAGGCTTAGGGTATACAGGCAGGCTTAGGGGTGTATAGGCAGGCTTAGGGGTATACAGGCAGGCTTAGGGGGTGTATAGGCAGGCTTAGGGGGTGTATAGCAGGCATTAGGGGTATACAGGCAGGCTTAGGGGCAGGTAAAATAAGAAATAGTTTACTTACCTCGTCCACCTCCCCGATGCCCGCTGCTTACCTCTTGCAGCCTCTATGCTCAGCGCGGGCGGCGCGGTGATGTGACGTGATCACAGAGGGCCGGCAGGGGAAGTAGCAGAGCGGATCGTCGCTCCTCTCTGCTATCTCCGGGCAGCGCTGCGCCTGAACGCTCAGGCCGGAGGGGCCAGGAATTCAGAGGCAGCATGCGCCGGGCCCCTCAGCTCCCTGCCCGCCGCAGCTCCCTGTTAAGTTCACTGCCGGCGGGCCCAGGAGCGGCATTACCGGGGTAGCAGACGCAGTAGCAGCTGTCCCGGGGCGCGGGCCCCCCTCTGAGCACACGGGCCCCGGAGCAACTGCTACCCCTGCTAACCCGGTAGTTACGCCCCTGTCTAGCAGTAAGACACTCTGTTGCCCATAGCAACCATTCAGAGCCCATAGCAACTAATCAGAGGTCAGCTTTCATTTTTCCAGAGCACTATATGAAATGAAAGCTGAGCTCTGATTGGTTAATTGGGATCTGATTGGTTTCTGTGAGCTCTGACTGGTTGCTATGGGTTCTTAGTTGTTCCTATGAAGTCTGATTGGTTGCTATGAGCTCTGATTGGTTGCTATGAGTCCTGATTGGTTGCTATGGGCTTTGAGTGGTTTATGTGAACTCTAGTTGCTGTGAGCTCTGGCTGGTTGCTATGGGTTCTGAGTGGTTGCTATGAAGTCTGATTGGTTGCTATGGGTTGTGAGTGGTTGCTATGAAGTCTGACTGGTTGCTATGAGCTCTGATTAGTTGCCAAGGGCTCTGATTGGTTGCTATGAGCTCTGATTGGTTGCTATGGACTCTGGTCGGTTGCTATGGGCAACAAAGACAGTTTTACTGCTAGACAGTTTTCATACATAAGGCCCTTTATTCCTCCATAGGTGCAGGGTTTCAACCTCTTGTACTGTTGGTTCCTTTTCTATTTCTGATGTACTATACAGAGTGGTGTGACACAGCGTTCAGGGAGGTTAATGTACCCGTAACCCTAAGTAAATTTTAGGGTTATGGTTGTTTAAGAGGTTTATGAGGGTTAACTAACTTGTCTGGCGACGTAACCCTCCTTTTGCAACCTAATGTTGGGTTCAATGTCCCGTCTGACATCGCCCCAAGTTATTTTACCACATGCCCAGTGTTATGGTAACCGAAAGTGAAACTCCAACGTCACTTCTGGTCAGCGCTGGGATGATGGGTAGATGACCTCCTAGGGCTCCACTTCATCCCAGATAGGGAATAGGCTGAATTCTCCATTTGGGGGGGGGGGGGGGGGCACCATGTGCCTTATGCTACGTTTTATTATGTCCATATTCCAACTGCATTTTAATATTGCTGTACTGTGGTTCTTGGTGCGGGTTTGCACTAAAAACCACGGTGGTTTTTCGGATTCACACTACATTGACTGTATGGGAATCTGATTGGAATCCAATGGAACATAGAATATGTTCTATGTTCCGGCGAGACTGTCGGATTCGAAATCCCACATGAGACCATCCGAGCTGTGTAGACTACAGCACCGATTTTCTATTGTGGGCTATGGGCACTGGGTTACAGTCGGAAGTTTGCAAATTCTATCTACTGAATCCACTTAAAAATTAAACTGTAAACCAGAGCCGTGTAGACAAATGCCTTATTTGCCTTGGGCACCCGAATACCTCGTCTCAGTCCTGCTTCTGGTCATAATAACATTGGGTCTAGGTTAAAGTATTCTGGAGTGACATCGGATCCAACCTCATCCCAGATTACCATAACATTGGGTCAACAATGAAGTAAACGGAAATGATGTTGGATAGCACGTTGGACCACTAGTTAGGTTATAATCGAAGCATCGTAGGCCGGGCTGGTGAAGTAACTCACCTTAAAACCTCTTAAACAACCCTTACTTAGGGCGCATTCCCACGGCAAAGACCAAATTCCGGTCGGATTTTCTAACCGGTATTTAGTCTCTTTTTTTGGTACATAGGGGAATGCCTTATGTCTGTGGTTTGCACATTCAAGCCGTCCCCCTTCACATTCACATGTTCATGTTCCGCCCAAAAACTGGGCGCAAGAATGAACATGTAAGTTTTTCGTTACGTGGACGGTGTAAAAAAACGTCCGATGGAAAATCCGTGCAGTGTGCAGGACTGCATGGATTTTCTATTTAAATCAATGTAAAAGGTTGACAGTTGCTTTACAGACGGTGTTCAAATCCGAAAACCGTCTGTAAAACTGACTGAAAACCCTGTTATGGGGATGGGCCCTTAGGCAATGTTCACACCGGAGCATTTCACGGCGTACTGCGCTTAATACGCAGTGAAATGCGCCCCGTAATTACGGTAATTCATAGCTCTCATAGAGAACTATGGATTACGCCTCATCTCCCCATGCGCACAATACGATCGTAGTGTACGCGCAGGAAGATAAGTGACATGTCAATTATCCGCAGCGCGTAATTGCCACGAGTAATGCATGTCTATGGGGCCGACGGGCTGCCAGGCACCCGTGCCGCGGGAGTATGCACTGATCAGCGCAACTCCTAAATCATCCGCCATAATTGTGACCGTACTGTACGCCCCGCAATTACGCTGGTAATGGTTATAGTTCATTTTTTCGGATTTGGGTCAAATTTGACTATGTCCATAGCCCCCAAAGCAACACTAATGATGGACGCTGATGACGTTTTTGGCACAGTTACTTATCCTGTTCTGTTCTATTTGATTCTCTCAGTATTACTGCTGCAAGAAGGAGGATTCGGAAGAGGATGAGGAAGAGCCAGATTTTGCCGTCCATTCCCGCTTCCCGCCAGTACATTGCAACCGGAATGTAGTGTTAGCCAATGGCCCGTCCATCTACGCTTCCCCCTACAACAAAAAGCACCAGCACTGCAGGAGCGTGTGCCAGGGCTGCTCACACAATGAACCGCCAGCTTTCCTCCTGCACCCACCGGACGAGATCCGAAATGGCGGTGAACGCATCACCTACAAGACGATCAGCCAGGAAGAAATCGAACTGCCGGTAAATCTGAGCAATTTACAGGTGCTGAATCCTAACCGCCTGTCCGCTATGAGGGAGGCTTTTTCCCGAAGCCGGAGTATCAGCACGGATGTGTGACGCCGACGCCGCCACTACCGCTCCCGGCATGTTCGGCTTTGCTCAGTAGCACTTCTCTTGATGTCATCATCGGCATATGTTTTTTTTTTCCTAAAACCAGAAATCGAAATTTTTTGAAAACTTTGTCCCCTTCTTGTCATTAATACCACCAAAAACTAAAAAAACGCACAGTATAATCTCCTTCCAGTTTTGGCTTCTATCTCGTGACCAATGAAGTAAAGTGTTTTCTAACCATGAATGTATTTATATACTATAGACCAGATATAGAATACGGCACGCAACAAAACAAAACGGTTGATTATTGAATTTTTTTCTTTCAAGGAAACTTAATTTGTACCCTATAATCATTGACATGCTGTGTGTTGTACTTTTTACATGTACTTGATATAAAAAAAATTCACAGATGGATTTTGCGCGACTTAGACGCGGTCACCAGGATGAAAATTGGTGATTGGTTATTTATGCAATGGGCGAGGGAAAAAAAGGGGATGATTTTTTAGAAGGTGTTAAAGTAATAGGCTCTGCCTATAGGTAGGTAGAACACGACGGGTCAGAGCTAAAGGTAAGATTACTTGCACGGAAGAGGGGGAGGCTGCGCAAAAATTTCCGTAAGACTCCTCCAAGCCATAACATGGGGTAGTTTAGAGTCTATGGGTGGCTACGCATCTGTAGAAATCTATATACAGCGAAATTCCTTTAATTCGGTATGACTACCACCTGAACGATCAAATATTCCGGATTATCAGAGATTGACATGAAATATATTATATGCTGCTATCACTTTACCTGTGCTCCTCCTAGTTTTTTCACATTCTAGACTATCGGAATTTCTAGATTATCCGATGTTGGAGTAAAGAAATTCCTTGTATATACCTATATAAAAATTCCAGGATGTTGAAGACAATAGAAATTTAAAGGGGTGGCGGGCATATTTTTTTATGAACTGTGATTGGCATGAGTCTGTCGTTGTGAATCCGTGGTAAGTGCAAGATTAAATCAGCATTTATGAAACTTTTCCAGCCCGTGACATAAAAAAAGAAGAGGCCGCCGCCACTGCTGCGGAACAGCTTGAGCAATACCGAGATGCAGGACCGTCGGCTGATGCGTGACCATTGTGGCCCCTAATGCTTTACAACCGACTGTAGGTGGGTTAGTGAGCGGGAAGGCGCCATTTTTTTTTTTTTTTTACGTGCTTTGAGCCAAACTATTGTAGCCCTGTTCTGTAGATATATGAACCGACGTATTCCAAAACTTGGTGCAATCTGTGCAAGAAACTACGCTTTTGAATGCGTCAAAGATGGCGGGGACGTGTCGTGCCAGAGTCATACAATGCGGCAAAAAAGAGCCAAAGTTTGGTGCAAAATTGTTGTACAAATTCATCCAAAGTGGCTGAGACTTGTTTTGGGGTAGAACGGGACACATGTATAAGGTTCTGGGAATCACTTTCAAACAGACTGTCGGATCGTACACTATTAGGATATGTTCACACGGTTTATTTTGGCGCGCATCTCAGCGCGTATTGCGCTTTATACATAGCAAAATATGTGGCGCAATTATGGTAATCTATAGTTCACATAGAGCGCTATGGATTACGCATCACCCCCCAGCGAGTACAATATGAACATATTGTACGTGCGGGGGGGGGGGGGGTGTGAATTGACATGCCCATTGTTCGTGGCGATTACGTGTCGCGAACAATGCATGTCTATGGGCCCCCATGCTTTGGAAATATGCGCTGATCAGCGCGTGCTTCCAAAACACCCGGCGTAGTATGTGCTGTAATACACAGTGTGAACATACCCTTATAAACAGAGATAGAACTGGCGAGACGGCGCCGGGTTCATACAAGTCCTCCTAATTGGGTAGTCATTAGGACCTGCACTGAAAATGGCGCCTATCTTTGTGGTAATTCTAAACTAACTCCGTGTATTATATTGCTTAATCAGCTCGGTTTAATTGGATTAAAAAAATGATGGTATAAAAGGCCCCCATAAGCTCAGCCAGAACCTCCTGTTAAAGGGGTTGTCTCACTCCACAGATTTATCTTACCTCAGTCCTGTTTTCTTGGTTTCATTTTAAATTCAGGGGTGTGTTTACTGGCTTCTACTAGGCTGCAGTAGAAGCCTGGTCTGTAGCCATAGTGAACAGTGCTGACAGCCTATCGGGATAGATCAAACAGGTCTGTAGCTATAGCAACCAGTGCTTGCAGCCTATCAGGAGAGATCAAACAGCTCTGTAGCTATAGCAACCTGTGCTGGCAGCCTATCATGAGAGAGCGAACAGGTCTGTAGCTATAGCAACCAGTGCTGGCAGCCTATCATGAGAGATCGAACAGGTCTGTAGCTATAGCAACCAGTGCTGGCAGCCTATCAGCAGAGATTGAACAGGTCTGTAGCTATAGCGACCTGAGGAGCTGATGCAGCCCATACAAGAGGGGATATCTCAGAATAGGTAGGACACTGTTAATGGACACATATTGCAAAGTGACTTGTTTTTGCAAGATCTTTAACATAAAAAGCAGCAATCCTTGAAGTGAGACAACCCCTTTAATAACCATACGTTAAATGCTAGCCTTCTCTTGTTGGCTCATCAACATGATGCCTGAAGGAAATGTAATCAATGATTTTATAATATGAGATCAAACCCTTGAGCTCCTGACCAGGGCCATCTCTTCCTTTGGGCACACTAGGCAGTTGCCCGGGGGCCCCACAAGTATAAGGGCCTCTGGTGGTGTATGTTTGTACAAGGAATCCAAGAAACATACCCTGGATCCCTTGGTTGGCTTTGCTTATTTAACCGTTTGTGTGTTTTTAGGATGTACAATCAGTTAAAAACTATGGTGAACTGTCCTGCCAAATAACCTTGTAGGCTGCAGGCTGGTGGTGTGATAATATGGGTGTGCTTGGGGTGGCTACAGGTATGACCTAGTCTGAGGTCATGTATTTGGGCAGGGCCCACTGCAGTGCTCTGCCCACGGGCCCATAAGCTCTGCTCCTGATCAACTTTGCTGGTGTAGACCAAATACAGACCTGAAACAGCAATAAAAGGTTTGCCAATGGCCGCTTCACTCTTCCTATCCAGATCTCCACAGAAATAACTTGCCTTTTCTGCAGTGACATGGATCCTCCCTTTCTTATGCCTATGGCCAGGCTTTTCTTAAGTGTGGGGCATGAATGTCGTTGTAGGTCAGTCATCCTTTCCTGCAGGTTAATCTCTAGTTACACTTCAGTACAACTTTGTGGAGCAGAATTACCAGCTTCATCCATAATATAAGAGAGCCCTAGACCATGAGAGGTCCAGACCATGACGTGTTTCAGGTGAAAGGCGATGCAGGTTTAGTGCGTCCGAGGGAGGGAAACTTTAGCAGAACTTTCCATTTACTCACAGAATCTTGAATAAAGCCAAACTAAAATGGTTCTCCTGTTGGTGCAGATTCATGCCATCATGGGGTGCATGGCCAGTTGACAGCCACTGGGTGTGACCCACCAAATATATTCCCCTTCTGTGCCTTGCATAGGACAATAGGGCCAGGGCTGCCGTAAAAGTAATTTCAGGGCCCTAGAGACGAAGCATCTGGGCCCCCGACCATTACCAGTTCCTATCTTGAACCATATCAGGGGGCCCATTCTTTTTCAAATTTGAAAAAGCACTGCCAATACTGCCCTTATTGTTCCCCTGATTAGGGCTATCTTGATTTGGGCAGCACCTTCTAAGATGCCCTGGGAGCTGCACCAAGGTGTTCCCATGCATTGAAGTAGAGAAGGTCAAATAGTCCCAAGCAAAGAAAGTGGGGGGTGACCCAAGTTTGAAGAATAGATTTGTCTTCTGTACTGTCCTGTGTACACTCCTATGGTGGATGAGGGAAGTGCTCAATTTATCAAGTCATTGGGCCTTATGTATGAAGCCCCACATTCCAATATCAGTAGCACACTATCAACTAAAAAAACTATCAAAAGGCACATAGGAATTTTTGGAAAAGCGTTTCTGCTATTTAGCATAAATGAAAACATTTTTGAGGTTCTTCGTTCACATTTTTGATCAAAACTGCTTAAGTCTAGCTTCCAATCTGCAAGGGGACCTCAAATGCAGGTGGGAACCTACACTAACGTTACCTTTCTTTAGGGTCTGTTCAGACCTCCATACTTCAGGGAGTGAAGGCACCGGCTAATAGGTACACTGCATTGATTAAAAAACCTGTGAAGGTGGGTAGAGTGCGAACAACCAACAAGGAGGCAGCCACTCCTCCATACACAAGCTAGAAAACAATATTTGGCTTTGCACATCCAAAAACATCCAACTTGGTTGGTTTTTCGCACTCCACCCACCTTCACAGGTTTTTAAATCAATGCAGTGTACCTATTAGCCGGTGCCTTCACTCCCTGAAGCATGGAGGTCTGAACAGGCCCTAAAGAAAGGTAACGTTAGTGTAGGTTCCCACCTGCATTTGAGGTCCCCTTGCAGATTGGAAGGTGGGCTTAAAGGGGTTTTGCCATGAAGTAAAATTGACGTGGAGAGCTTGCAAATGAGATAACAAACGTTTTCACCATTCATTATTATTAAAAATTCTGCACCGTTTTTGCTTTAGCTGCTCCTATATTGATCCATTGTTTACAGCTCGTCTCCAAGGGATACGACCAGGGCTGAGAGCTCTTCAGTCCTGGCCGCACATGCTCAGACATCACCTCTCTTCACAAGCAGATACTGTCAGTCTATGCCCTGTCTAATAACCACACACACTCACTGCTGAGCGAGTGTTCATCCCCAGGTGCTGTCATTCTACTCCTGTTCTCTGTACTCCTTAGTAATCACCCACACTCACTGCTGAGCGTTCACTCCCAGGTGCTGTAACTCTACTCCTGTCCTCTGTTCTTCTTAGTAATTAGTCAAACAATGCAAATAAATAAAAAAGAAACCTCAGTCAGTCTTGCCTTGATAAAGAAAAAAAAAAAAACACAGGTTTGTTCCTCAGGGATTTGAACCTGACCCTTGTGCCTCGGAGGCAAAACTTTACCCTTTAGTACTCACAATGCTTTACATAAAACAGACCTGTTCTTTATGAAAGAGAGGAAAGACCTGGTGATTGTCATCCTGCTGGTACTTGACTGGCAATTTCAAACCAAATCACACACACACGCCCCCTTTATTGAGCACACAGAGCTGAAGAGCTGGATGCAGGAGGTATGAAATGAGATCGTGGCAAAACCCCTTTAAGTAGTTTTGATCAAAAATGTTAACTAAGAATCTCAAAAAAATTTTCATGTATCCTAAATAGCAGAAATGCTTTTTTCAAAAATTTCTATGTGCCTTTTGATAGTTTTTTTAGTTGATAGTGTGCTGCTGATATTGGAGTGTGTATGTATATTGCTGTCACACCAGTGTGCACCTAGGCTCATTTTTTTCAAAAAAGTTCCTGGATGTGCAAAGCCAAATATTGTTTTCTAGCTTATGTATGAACACTGTCTAGCATTAAAACTAACCCCATAGAGTACAGATCTCACGTAATGTATAGGTTACAGAATATGCTTACGCTTACTGCCCGAAACGTGTAAGCGTATTCTGTAACCTTCACATTACCCGATGTTTTTACTTATGGATATGTTAATAAATGAAGATCTGTACTCTATAGAATCCTAAAACCGCCCAAAATACGATTATTTTTCTATGCCATTTAGACATAGCCTTAGGGTGCTTTCACACAGTGCAATTTTGGTGCATTTTTGGTGTGTTTTTTTGCAGAAATGCATAGCCTTAAACTGCTTTTATTGCTATGCATTTCTGCAAAAAAACAAAATGCACCAAAAAGCCACCCAAAAACACAGTTTGAAACCCCCCCCCCCCCAGGTTTTTAAAGGGGTTGTCTCACTACATTGATTAATCTCACCTCAGTCCTGTTTTCTTGGTTTCACTTTGAATTCAGGGGCGTGTTTACTGGCTTCTACTAGGCTGCAGTAAAAGCCAGGTCTGTAGCTATAGCAACCAGTGCTGACAGCCTTTCAGGATAGATCAAACAGGTCTGTATCTATAGCGACCAGTGCTGGCAGCCTATCAGGAGAGATCTAACAGGTCTGTAGCTATAGCAACCAATGCTGCCAGCCTATCAGGAGAGAACAAACAGTCTGTAGCTATAGCGACCAGCGCTGGCAGCCTATCAGGAGAGTTGGGACAGGTCTGTAACTATAGCACCCAGTGCTGGCAGCCTGTCAGGATAGATCGAACAGGTCTGTAGCTATAGCAACCAGTGCTGGCAGCCTATCAGGAGAGATCGAACAGGTCTGTAGCTATAGCAACCAGTGCTGGCAGCCTATCATGAGAGATGGAACAGGTCTGTAGCTATAGCGACCTGAGGAGCTGATGCAGCCCATACAAGAGGGGATATCTAGGAATAGGTAGGACACTGTTAATGGACACATATTGCAAAGTGACTTGTTTTTGCAAGATCTTTAACATAAAAAGAATCAATCCCTGTAGCGAGACAACCCCTTTAACATCACAAGGCTGTAAACATTCTCAGACCCTTCACCTTGGTTCCCACTCAAGTAGGTAGGTCTCTTTGGTTATATCTTATGGATAATGACCCAAGCTATTTCAAACATTGTTGTAAGGGTGCTTTCACACAGTGCGGTCTTGGTGCGTTTTTGATGCGTTTTTTTGTGCAACAATGTATAGCAGTAATTGTTGTGCCTTCCTGCACAAAAAACACGTCCAAAAAACTCATAAAAAACGCACCATAACCGCACCGTGTGAAAGCACCCTAAGAAGACAAAGGTCCATCACAAACTGGCCCCAACAGTAACTTGTTAACCAAGGTCAATCACTGACGTCTCATGCTCTACATATCATGACCCAACACAACCTAGCATCTTTGTACTGACGCTTTCTGTTTTTCAGCAGCAAAGTCACAGGGGTGACAACCTTAGCAATAATATGGAATTTTTGGAAAATAATAAAAAAAAGTAATATATATATAGACGACGGTCTTTGTGAAATACCAATGTATTTGGATTTTTTTTTTTTTTAAATATGGAATAGGACTTTGTAGGTGCAAACATCTGGATCCCAAGTCTACAGTGACGACAGTACCAGGAATGGGACTCTGACCCTTCATTCACTCACATTTCCCAATCCGCCATGAAGCAGAAACATTGAATCTGTCGGCAAATGATCTGAGCCGATGAAAAGCCCATGTATAATTCACCGGACTGCCGAATAACTTCACGGTATCATGGTCAACGCCTTGCAATGGGTCGTGTTCTGCTACAATCAGCGTCTCGTGTGACAATGGAACTGATATGGTCTTTCATGCATCTTTCATTCATGTCAGTGGAGGTCGTGTTCGGGGTGTGTGACTTGCTCGCAGTCTCACTGTTTGCTCAGGAACGTGAATTGTGCATTTTCTACTTTGGCAGACTAATCATTTGCTTTGTGAAGAGCTATGTGGCTTTTATGGTGTATCTCTTGCCTCTATGCAATGGAAGTAGACACTTTTTTGGGCTGAAGTGATATGTAGGACATTAAAGCCTACCCATTCATTAGGGACATCCGTTTGACCCAGTGTGCCATAGTGAAGACATCAGTACCTAGAGTATTCCATGTTTTTAGCTATGCCTCTGGTGTTTTGTACATAGAAGGCTTAACTCAATGATTGTTCTAATTCCTAGTCCATTCATAGTCTATTTATAGTCTTAACTCAGTGTTTCTGGTTCCAAGGACCATGATAGGTGAAACTCAATGATCGTCCTGGTTCCTAGTCTATTGATAGACCAAATTTAGTGATAGTTCTGGTTTGGAACGATTGCTAGGCTTAACCCAATGATGGTTCTGGTTCCTCGGGCAGGGATAGGTGAAACTCATTGATGATTCTGGTTCCTAGGACAGGGATAGGTGAAACTCAATGATAGTTCTGGTTCCTAGGACAGTGATAAAAGAAACTCAATGATGGTTCTGGTTCCTAGGACAGTGATAGAAGAAACTCAATGATAGTTCTGGTTCCTAGGACAGTGATAGAAGAAACTCAATGATGGTTCTGGTTCCTAAGGCAGTGATAGAAGAAACTCAATGATGGTTCTGGTTCCTAGGGCAGTGATAGAAGAAACTCATTGATGGTTCTGGTTCCTAGGACAGTGATAAAAGAAACTCAATGATGGTTCTGGTTCCTAGGACAGTGATAGAAGAAACTCAATGATGGTTCTGGTTCTTAGGACAGTGATAAAAGAAACTCAGTGATGGTTCTGGTTCCTAGGACAGTGATAGAAGAAACACAAAGATAGTACTGGATCTTAGGACAGTGATAAAAGAAACTCAATGATGGTTCTGGTTCCTAGGACAGTGATAGAAGAAACTCAATGATGGTTCTGGTTCTTAGGACAGTGATAAAAGAAACTCACTGCTGGTTCTTTTTCCTAGGCCATTCATAGAAGAAACTCATTTATAGTTCTGGTTCATAGGGCAGTGATATCTGAAACTCAATGATGGTTCTGGTTCCTAGGACAGTGATAGAAGAAACTCAGTGATAGTTCTGGTTCCTAGGGCAGTGATCAGTGAAACTCAATGATGGTTCTGGTTCCTAGGACAGTGATAGGTGAAACTCAATGATAGTTCTGGTCCCTAGGACAATGATAGAAGAAACTCAATGATGGTTCTGGTCCCTAGGACAGTGATAGGTGAAACTCAGTGATAGTTCTGGTTCCTAGGACAGTGATAGAAGAAACTCAGTGATGGATCTGGTTCCTAGAACAGTGATAGGTGAAACTCAATGATAGTTCTGGTTCCTAGCGCAGTGATGGGTGAAACTCAATGATGGTTCTGGTACCTAGGACAGTGATAGAAGAAACTCAATGATGGTTCTGGTTCCTAGGACAGTGATAGAAGAAACTCAATGATGGTTCTGGTTCCTAGAACAGTGATAGGTGAAACTCAATGATAGTTCTGGTTCCTAGGGCAGTGATGGGTAAAACTCAGTGATAGTTCTGGTACCTAGTCCATTGATAGGCTAAGTTTAATGATAGTTCTGGTTGGTGGAGTCTATTGTAGACTTAACTCAATGATGGTTCTGGTACTTAGGACAATAATAGGCGAAACTTAATTCTGGTTCCTAGGGCAGTAATGGGTGAAACTCAGTGATAGCCTATCAATGGACTAGGAACCAGAACTAAGTTTAGGCTAAGTTTAATGATAGTTCTGGTTGGTGGAGTCTATTGTAGACTTAACTCAATGATGGTTCTGGTACCTAGGGCAATAATAGGCGAAACTTAATAATGGATTTGATTCCTAATCCATTCATAGGCCAAATTTAAGGATAGTTCTGGTTTGGAGTCTATTGATAGACTCAACTCAATAATAGTTCTAGATCCTAGTGCATTGATACATTACAGGATGATACTGGTTCTGACAATAATGTTTTTAGCTCAATGGCTGGACTGCACTTCCAATAATGTCTCTGCCAGATACGCTGCTCTCTCAACTATATATCTTACATCTCTTGAGTCATTCAGGTTTGTAGTGCAAGGATATCCTACACAATGATGTTGTACCTTCATTTATATTTCTACTGAATAGGTACTCTATGTATCATTCTTAGTTATGTTGCTGATTTTGATATATAGTCTATATAGATTGGAGAACAGATATATTGCACTCTCATTTCTGGCACTGGAACATAGGTAGCACTCTCAGTGATTCTTCAAGTTGCTGGAGAATAGATAGGCTCCACGGTCAATGATACCTCTGGTTGCTGAAGATTAGACGTGCTTCACACTTATGGTGCATTCACACGGCAGTGTCAAAATACCGACCGATATTATGTAGTCTTTTGCATGGCTTTGGGGGACGGTTCTGTCCGCAGTTTGTGGATTCGCCTGTCTCCCTCAGCCATTGACATGTACATCTGCCTGAAAACCATGCGGAAGAATGAACATGTTCTATGGGCGACATGTATGAATTCGAATGCGTACTTTTTTTTACTTGGGCGACTCCAGTTCTCCAGGTGTAGAATAGACAGTATGAAGATTTTTGGCGCATTACATAGAGCTTAATGCGCCAAACTTTGTATGGGCATAGAGTGTAACCCGCCAAACTTGGGGGCACTAAGCTCTATGAAAATGCGCCGAAAATCTGTCGTTTCTACACTTAGAATTCATAATTCCGAGCATTGAAACATTAAGAGGGCGACATATATGAATTCGAATGCGTATTTTTTTTTACTTGGTGCCAACCCCACAGTTTAAATTAGATATAGAAGGTGTAGAATATGACAGATTTTTGGCGCATTACATAGAGCTTGGGTGCGCCAAAGTTTGGCGCATTACACTCTATGCCCTTTACAAGGTTTGGCGCATTAAGCTCTATGTAATTTGCGCCAAAAATCTTCATATGTCGTATCTACACTCTGGAGAACTGGAGTGCCGGCGCCAAGTAAAAAAAAAAGTACGCATTCGAATTCATACATGTCGCCCTATGTTTTTTGTAACGCCTGCAGTGTAAAATAATATCTGGCAGAAAATCCACTCAGTGTGGACTACAGTATAAGCAGATGGTTAAAAATCCGCCAGTGTGGACTACTGTATAAGCAGATGGTTGAAAATCCGCTCAGTGTGGACTACTGTATAAGCAGATGGTTGAAAATCCGCTCAGTGTGGACTACTGTATAAGCAGATGATTGAAAATCCGTCTGAAAACCCTGCCGTGTAGATGGGCGCTTATGGTTACCTTGGTTGTTGGAGAATAGATAGGCTGCACTGTCAATGATTCCTCTCATTGCTGGAGAATAGATAGGCTGCACTGTCAATGATTCCTGTAGTTGCTGGAGAACAGATACGATGCACTCTTGATTCTTTTGGTTGCTGGAGAATAGATAGCATGCAGTCTCGGTGATTCTTGTTGCTGAAGAATAGATATAGGAATCAATGAGAGTGTAGTCTATTTGCTGGAGAATAGATAGGCTGCACTCTCAATGATTTCTCAGGTGGCTGGAGAATAGATAGGCTGCAATCTCAATTAATCCTTATACTGGAGAATAGATAGGCTGCACTGTCAATAATTTCTCTGGTTGCTGGAGAATAGATAGGCTGCAATCTTGCTTATTCCTGTTACTGGAGAATTGATAGGCTGTACTCTCAATGATTTCTCAGGTGGCTGGAGAATAGATAGGCTGCAATATCACTTAATCTTTTAACTGGAGAATAGATAGGCTGCACTTTCAATAATTTCTCTGGTTGCTGGAGAATAGATAGGCTGCAATCTTGCTTATTCCTGTTACCGGAAAATAGATAGGCTGCACTTTCAATAATTTCTCTGGTTGATGGAGAATAGATAGGCCGCAATCTCAATTATTACTGTTTCTGGAGAATAGATATGATGGACTCACAATGATTACTCCGGTTGCTGGAGAATTGATATGCTGCACTTTCAATGATTCCTCTGGTTGCTGGAGAATAGATAGGCTGCACTTTCAATGAGTCCTCTGGTTGCTGGAGATTAGATAGGCTGCACTTTCAATGATTCCTGTTGCTGGAGAATAGATAGGCTGCACTCTTGATTTCTCTAGTTGCTGGAGAATAGATGGGTTGCACTTTCGATTACTCCTAAGGTTGCTGGAGAATAGATAGGCTGCTCTCTCAATGATTTCTATATTTGCTGGCTAATATGTAAGCTGTACTCTCAATGATTTCTCTGCTTACTGGAGAATAGATAGGCTGCACACTATGAGGGTGTTCACACGGCGTATTTTCAAGGTGTACTTCGGCGCATAATTGCACCTAAATACCCCCCACAAATATGGTAAAAAGAATGAATGATTTTACGATCGTATTCCCTGGTACGTATAGAAAGGTATATGAAGCAGAGAGCTGCCTCATGTTGAAACTACGCACTGGCCAGCGCATACTTTCAACAGCACTAATGAAGGCGTATTGCTGTGCCGTGTGAACGTTCCCTTATAACAAAAGGTCAGGTCCACTCTCATTGTTCACCTGGGGATGTCTGTGCTTCCTAGTGAATGGCTTGGCTACACTCCTTGTGATGTACATGAGACTACAGTCTTGGGAATCTTGCTACAGCCCACAATCCAGCTGCTTCCATCGTGTGTAGGCATCTGAAGCATTTTGATTATTTTTCTTGCCATTTGGCCATTGCTTGCTTTTCTTCTATTGATAATCAATATATTTATTTCAGCAGATCTGCAGAATTTCATGTTTCACAACAATAAAAAATGCACATTTGTTAATTTATTGTAGGTTATTTCAGGACTCACTGAGACAACGAATTGAAATAAATTACTATTTGGAGATTTTGTAAAGACTGATTTTGTGTGGTGTTTTATTAAGATTTCTTTTTTGGTACAGACGGGCTACGAGATTCTCCGCTTTCCACCGTCAATCGATCTTCATGTCTCCTTTGCCTGGGTTCACATGATGCTTTTTTGGTCTTTTTTTAAACTGTATCAAAAAATCATGTCATTTAGGGGGGACTCAAAATTTGGAACATTTTATCTTATCGAATGTGAGAAAATAAAGAAAAACTCTTGTGCATTTAAAAAAATGTGTTTTTTATGCATCTGAAATGAAATTAAAAAGCAACATGTGAACCCTACTATATATCATTCTCATTTTCTCTAGGACAAACCTCCAAATCTTAAGGAATTCACTAATCCTTATACACCAGTAAAAAAAAAAGTCATTTGCACAAAAATGTTTTGGTTTTTTTTTGTGCTGATATCATCACTTTTCTCTGCTGAAGTTGAAAAAAAAAACTTACCATCACATGTCAGAAACTGGTGTAAATTATGAAATCAATTTATGCCAGCAAAAAAGGTGAACTTAATTTGCCCTTCTTCATAAATGTATCCCTTTTTACTCCTTGGAGCTCTGTATTACAAAAATGGAGGCTGGTACCCACTGACCTCCTTAACAGGGCATTCTTACTTTTATTCAAGTGAATAGAGCTGAGTTACAATGCCAGACACATCCAGTGGGCAAGAGGTGCTGATTCTGGAAGAAGAAGACCCATTTTATCTCATTTTTAAAACAATACCTGCTTGATACTAAAGGTATGTTCACACTGCGTCCTTGCGGGCCGTATTTTGGGAAGTAATTGCGCTGTAGTACGCCCGAAGTACTGCCCGCAAATATGGTAATTCATACCTTTCATTGAGATCTATGATTACCTGCCCTTTTCCCCGACACGTACTATGCGCCGGGAGAAAGAAGTGACATGTCCGGCGTATAGTGGCATGCACAGTAGTGCAGCTAAACACCGGAAGAATGCAGTGTGAACTCACCCTAAGCTAAGGGGGGACATGTATGAGAACTGTCTAGGTCTAACACTTTCTTTGTTGCCCACAGCAACCAATCAGAGCTCATAGTATCCAATCAGATCCCAAGTCAACAATTCTCAGCCATTATCAACCAATCAGAGCACACAGCAACCAGTCACAGCTCATAGCAACCAATCAGAGCACACAGCAAACAGTCACAGTCCAAAGCAACCAATCAGAGCCCAAGACAACCAGTCACAGCCCATAGCAACCAATCAGAGCTCATAGCAACCAATCAGAACTCCCCTTTCATTTTTTCAGAGCACTATATGAAATGAAAGGGGAGCTCTGATTGCTATGGGATCTGATTGGGCTCTGTTTGGTTGCTATGGGCTATGATTGGTTGATTTGAACTCTGACTGGGTGCTATGGGCTCTGACTGGTTGCTATGGGAAACAAAGAAACTCTTAGACTTAGACAGTTTTCATACATGAGGCTCTTAGTTTTTTAGGGCAGTCATGTTTTTGTATAGACCTATAGACTTAGGGCCTTATGTCTGAAAATTGTCTACCAGTAAGACTGTTCTTGTTGCCAATAGCAACTAATCAGATCCCATTGCAGCCAATAAGAGCCCATAGCAACCAATCAGAGCTCATAGCAACCAATCAGAGCCCAAAGCAACCAATCAGGACTCATAGCAACCAATCAGAGCCTATAGCAACCAATCAGATCCCAGCTTTCATTTTCCCAAGAGCACTATATGAAATCTGAGCTCTGATTGGTTGCTATGAGCACTAACTGGTTGCTATGAGCTCTGATTGCTTGCCATGTGCTCTGATTGGTTGCTATGAGCCCTGATTGGTTGCTATGGGCTCTGTTTGGTTCCTATGTGCTCTGATTGGTCGCTATGGGCTCTGATTGGTCGCTATGGGCTCCAATTGGTTCTATGGGCTCTGATTGGCTGCTATGGGCAACAAAGACAGCCTTACTATTAGACCGCTATTATACATAAGACCTTTAGTATTAGTAACCGAACCAAGGAAGACACTCATCAAGTAATGAAGAAGAAAGGCAGAGTATTATAAATACCAAAGTTTATTACAATGTACACAGAAATTAGCATAAAGAACTATTATATATGAGTAAGTGAATGAGACAAATGTTCTGCGGTGAAAGCTCGTTCCACTCAGATACAGTCCAGGCATATTCTTTTAGCAGAAAGCGTAGATGAAAAGTTTACGAAAGTCTGAGTTGTCATTTATCCCCCTGTACAATGCATCTTGGAGGCAACGCTCAAATGGTTTTTTGGGTGGAGCTATGATTTATTAACATCTGGAGCTCCTTTTCCACATCTTGCCTATGGCAATAGTTCCACACCAATGTGTATCATTTATTGACATCCAAATTATCCAAATTAGTATCTGGCATCCTGATATTCATGTAAATGGTGATCTGGATCCATCTGATATTCCTACTATGAAACACAACAGCCTAAATATAGGAAAGGAAGAGTTGTCATGGGGATAATGGAGTAGAGGAGCAGTATGGTACTAAGAACCCAGCATAGAGAATGTAATGCCTCATTTCCCCAGAGTTGGCTCTGCAGAGGAATCAAACACTTAAAGGGGTTTTGCCACGATCTAATGTTGACGTGGGATCCTCCAAAATGGGTATTTAATCACTTTTCTAAATATATGTCATCAAAAAAAGTGAAGCCTCTGAGAGCTACAGCTTGACTTACATGCCCTTGGTTTCCTGGCAGTTTACATTAGACACGACCAGGAGCTAACAGGAGCTGATCTGGCAAGCTTGTGCTGTTTGCACTTCTTATCTGATGGCGGGGAACATGAACTAGCTTTGAAGGGACTGGGGAGAAAGATTCTAGGTCTTTTGTATAGAGAATCCACTGGTTGTAATGTAATTATCTGAGTAAATATGCAGACGGTCCCTGGCCCTCTGCTCACCCCCCCTCCCTCTCCACCTGCAGCCATTCCTGAAGGAGTGAAAGGCGGCTGCCTGCTGAGCTTATCTTCTCTCCTGAGCAAATAAGAGGGAAAAATAAAACGCATGTAGCTTGTGCACAATACAGTTCTCCTCTGTGGATTAGCAAAACAATGTTTGCTCAACTACAGAGACTGAGTATCAGGAACGTGCATGGGAGGTGGAGCGATGACATCACAGAGGAGGTACTTTGTTTTTTTAAACACAGAAACACAACGCCCCCTTTTTTCAGGCCTCAAGAGGGGAGTATCAGCCTGCTAGATAAGGAACTCACTTCTTGGCAAAACCCCTTTAAAGGGCAACATGTACGAAAACTGTCTAGGGCTGAGTCTTAAACTAAGGCTGTCTTTGTCGCCCATAGCAGCCAATCAGAGCTCCCCTTTAATTTTTTCAGAGCACTATATGAAATAAAAGGGGAACTCTAGTAGCAACGATTGGTTGCTACTAGACAGTTTTCATACATGAGTCCCTTGGTGCCAGGATCACGGAGGCTCACAGTCATAGATTCGCCCCGACACGGCCAGAGGTTCGCCCCGGCACATCCAGAGGTTCGCCCCGACATGGCCATTGGTTCGCCCAGACATGGCCATTGGTTCGCCCCAACGCGGCCATTGGTTCGCCCCGACACGGCCAGAGGTTCGCTCCGACACGGCCAGAGGTTCGCCCCGACACGGCCATAGGTACTCCCCACAGCTGTTGACTGGGGTTCCAGCATTTAATGCAGCCTCTGACATAATAACTGGGAATTTATGGCTTTACAAGGCTTCTTTTTTTTCCAAAAACAGCGCCACAGAACCGTCCACAGGCTGTTTGTTGCATTGCAGCTCATCCCCATTCGTTTCAATAGACCACAGCTGCAATACCAGATACAACCTATGGACAAGAGTGGCGCTGTTGTTGAAAAAAGCAAAGCAAACACCCAAAAAGGTGAGGAAGGGGCAGATCAAGGCGTAAGTAACCCAATGAAAATGAATCCAAACGGTCCATCGAGATATTGCCTTCAAGATGCCAGTCCAGGGTTCCACCTTTAGATTAGTCTGTAATAAGATTATAATTCTGTACAGCTCATAATAATAACTGTTATAGGTATGGATACATCATTCTAAAAGTATACACCTTCATATTACAAGTTCGTGTGAACAATAACTATACTTCTTTCCATATGAGGAATGCGTTAGAGGTCAAACTGGATGACCCCTAGACTCCCGGCTATGGCCGAACCTCATCCTGACTGATAGCTTAGCTAGCCCTATGAGGTTCTGCAATGGCGGCAGTGCCAGGGGCTGATCATCCATGGTTAGAAGTCTCTGATAAAATTACACAGGATATCTTAAATTAGAAAATACATAATGTGACAAAGCAGCATGGCTCTATTTACTTCAGCCTGAAAGCAAATAAAACTCTTGGGATACAGTTCCACCTAAAACCCCCTTGAGTACTCGACCGAGCAGGTGATCTTCGAACCCCCCCAAGTGTGGTGGCCGGGCCGGACGTACTAAAGTGCAGTGTGAGAAACATATAATACACAATATTTTTCTTTTTTTTAAAATTTCCCCCACATTATGCATAAAATACATGGAAATCACAGTATGTTTGTTATCGGAGGCACGTGGAAGGACGTCTACACTTCCGATACAAGCCGAGTCACTGCTCAAAGATTTCCCCAAATTTAACGTATCTATTTATCTTAAAGGGATTCTGCAGTAAAAAAAAAAAGGCAGGGTGATCCAAAATGGAAAAACAACTAATACTTACCACTGTTGCTCCCAAGTACAAACTCCTGAGCTTAACCTCTGGGTTCTCGTCCTGAGCCTTATGTATGAAAGCTGTCTAGAAGTAAGACTTTCTTTGTTGCCCATAGCAACCAATCAGAGCCCATAGCAACCAATTGGAGCTCAATGCAAAAAAATAAGTCCATAGCAACCAGAGTCCATAGCAACCAATCAAAGCTTATAGTAAGCAATCAGAGCCTATAGCAACCAACAGAACTCATAGCAACCAATCTGAACTTATATCAACCAATCAGAACCCATAGTAACCAATCAGAGCTTATAACAAACAATCAGAGCTCTTTCAACCAATGAGAGCCAATAGCTACCAATCAGAGCTCACTATTCATTTCATATAGTGCTCTGGAAAAATGAAAGCTGAGCTCTGATTGGTTGCTATAGGCTCTGATTGGTTGGTATGACCTCTGATTGGTCGCTATGGGCTCTGATTGGTTGGTATGACCTCTGATTGGTCGCTATGAGCTCTGATTGGTTGCTCTGGGCTCTGGTTGATCTCTATGAGCTCTGGTTGCTGTGGGATCTGAATGGTTGCTGTAAGCTCTGATTGGTTACTATGGGCTCTGATTGGTTGCTATGGGCTCTGATTAGTTGCGATAGGCTCTGATTGGTTGCTGTGAGCTCTGACTGGTTGCTTTGGGCTCTGATTGGTTGCTATGAGCTCGGATTGGTTGCTATGGGCTCTGATTGGTCGCTATGGGCAACAAAGATAGTCTTACTGCTAGACAATTTTCATACATAATGCCCCAACTGTTGGGACATGAACCTGGAAGTCAAGAGTAGCAAGGTGCCGGGAGCTCAGGAGCGGCAAGGGACAGTTAGGGAAGGTTTTTAATTTTTTCTTCTATTTTCGACCACCCTGGCCCCAATGGAATATATATATTTTTTTACCGGACAACCCCTTTAAATGCCCAAAAATTTTACCCAAGAGGTCATCTGTGACACCAATTGGCAAAGATGAGTGTTTTTTCAGACATATTATCCAGGTAATTGCTAAAAATAATACAGGCTTGGGACATTTAGCTAGATCTACAGTACCATCTGGGATCCTGTAGAGCTGTAAATTTTTGAAACAGATAGAGGTTTGGGGTCTGACAACCTGTCCCTACTTGTGTTCTACCGAAAAGCAGAAGAGAACAGTCCCACAGATTACACCTGCAGAGAATTTAGGTAAGTAAAACTTTTGGAGGCTCAAAAACTTCCAATTGTCTTAGTGTCCATCTACACGGCAACGATTTCCATTTGGTTTTTGACGCGAATTTAGATTTTAAAAACCGTGAAAAACTGGACTGTAAAAACCATCCTCATAGACTGGAAAATCTGAGCTATAGTCCACCCAACTTAAATTTTCTGAGGATGGGCTTCAAAACCACCATTTAAAAAAAAAAAAAAGCTTGGAACATGTTCATTTCTTGTTGGGATTGCAGAAAAATAATGGGTATACGGGAAGTCAATGGGAGGGCAGAAAAAACGATCAGAAAAGTTAGTACGTGGTTTTTGCCGCAGTTTTTGGATATGTTTTTTCATCATTTGGACATTCTGTGATGCAAAAAACAATTGAAAAATCAAATCCGAAAACCGCAGCAAAAAATGCACAATAAATGTGCACAAAGCTTTCTGGTCATTTTTCTCACCATCCCATTGACTTCAGTAGTGAATTTTGTGCCATTTTCAGAGTGAAATCTGACGGAAGAATTAACATGTTCCAAGTTCTTTGAAAAAACAGCAGTTTTGAAACCCGACCTAAAAAAAATACGAGGTTTTTTGTGTAAAATACTGTTCAAATACCTTTGTCTTGTAGACGTATCCTTTGGCTATGGCTACACAGCAAATGTTAAAATTCCGTAAAAATCCGCCTGCATTTTAACATCTCTGTGCCGCGGTTTCTGGTGCGGCTTTTGCACTAAAAATTGCGATCAGTTTTTGGATTTCCCACCGGTCCAGTACACTTGGGATATGTTTACACGGCTTAAAAATGCTGCGTATTTCAATGCGCCTTTAGCCGCGTATTGCACTTTGCGACATGCGCGCCGCAATTACGGTAGTACATAGCTCTCCATGAGAGCTATGAATTATGCGTCGTCTCCCCGCGCGTACAATACGATCGGGGGAGAATTGACATGTCAATTGTTAGCGGCGATTACGCGCAACTGACAATGCATGTCTATGGGACTGGCCGGGTGCCCACCCCCTGTGCTTTGGAGTTACGCGCGTGGTTCCAAAACACCTGGCGTATGGCGTCGTGTACTATACGCGCCGCAATAAGCCGTGTGAACATACCCTTACAGTATGGGAATCCGACAGAAGATAGAACATGTTTTATCTTCCGGCAGTTTGGAAATCCCACAGTAGAAAATCCGTGCTGTGCCGCCTACGGCGCAGATTTTCTATTGCGTTCTATGGGGCACTGGTTACAGTCGGATTTTCTATTGAAGTCTATGGGGCACTGGTTACAGTCGGATTTTCTATTGAAGTCTATGGGGCACTGGTTACAGACGGATTTTTATTGAAGTTATGGGGCACTGGTTACAGTCGGATTTTCTATTGAAGTCTATGGGGCACTGGTTACAGTCGGATTTTTGCGGATTTTAAATACTGCATCTGCTTTAAAATCCGACTATAATCCTGTGCTGTGTAGACATGGCATCAGGTGGAGTCCTTCAGGAGAAAGTATCGTTCACCAAGAGCTGTGTCCTTCCTTCTTCCTGTGGCCAGGAGGGCTCAATAGGAGGGGACATCCACTATCTACATATGGAGTGAAGGGGTATGGGTATGGTATGCACCCGTCAGCACACCTCTAATTGAAAATCTTGTAGATGCCCTGATTTAAAGTTGGTTGACAGAGTAAGGCCTCGTTTACACGGCTTATTTGGGCGCAGATTGGAGCCGTACTGCGCCCCGGATTTGCGCTGCAGTACGGCTCCAATCCGTCCCAGTAACTACGGTAATCCACAGTTCTCATTAGAAAACTAGGGGATTCTGTCTTTCCTCCCCGCTTGGCGAATCCGCCGCGGGGGGGAGAAAGTGACATGTGAATTATTTACGGCGCGTACGCGCCGTAGATAATGACAGTCTATGGGGCTGGCAGCCCGCTCCGCCCCGCTGCACGGCTTCCGGCGTAATTGTGGGGCGAAATCCATCCCCGCAATTACGCCGGCAATAAGCCATGTGAACCAGGCCTAAGGGTATCCGTTTTCGGATACACGTGTTTGGAGCCGTCTATTGGACCCTAAACGGACCCAAACACACATCTAACAGTGTGCAGTGTGATTTCTTTAAATATAAAAGACGCAGCATTGTTCTGTTGAGTGATCGCTGATGCGTGTTTACTTTCGTCTTTCGGATCCGTTCTAAGAGTTGTCATGTCAATTCTTGATCCGAAAGACGCAGCGGCCGCCCTATTTAAAACTCTAGGGTGCGTTTCTGCTGCAGACTAAATGCATCCATCCACACACCTGCGCACCTGCATGTTGCATGCGATTTATGCAACATTTTGGATGCATTTTTTGGATCCAAAATGGATCCAACATGCCGTGTGAACATAACTTAAGGGTAGCCCTCAAATTTGCAGGAACTATTTTAAAAATGGGTTAATCCATGGAAAATTAGGTCCTTGGTTCAGCTGGGTGGAGCGACATATATTGTTTAGGCCTAGGAACCCAAGAAGATATTAGAAGGTTTATACACCTGACTAATCGGTGACAACTAAACCCCTAGAAGAGTGCATGCCCCAGGGTCCACAGGTAGGTCACATTACACAAGCAAAAGGGGTTGTCCGGGATATATACAGTGAATAGGTATCTTTTTCTGGAAACTATGGACTGTATCTAGTATTGCAGTAACTTTAATGAGACTTTTCTGCAATGCTAGAAACAGCCCATGGGCATAGGTGGCGCTGTTTTCCTGATCCAATTTCATCACTGCTGCCACACCAGTGACTAATATGGGAAAACTGGAATGACTGACCATTGTATCGTGCCTCAAAGCCAAGTATATAGTCCTGTATTGGTATAATTGACTACGTGCCTATGGGGTTTATCAATGATATCATTTAGGGGCTTATAAACTGGGCATATCGGTGCGCCCCCTACGGTCATGGTACCTGTCACGTGTCTCTTTGCCTGCAGAGTCTCTGTCTCACAAGGGCAGGTTCCTATGAATGGGAAGAGCGGCAGGACCGGCAGCAGGCCTTGCTATAGTACCAGTGACTGCACAGATTCACTTTAATAGCCAAAGCACAATTTGTTCCAGCCTGGTCTTGACAGCTGTCATCTAGAGGAAGAGAGGTACAGCTTGTTATACAGATAGACAATGTGCATGAACCTATTAGTCCTGAAATTACTGGAATAAATAGAATATACAGCATGCAGGCATAGCATCCCTTCATATAATCAGCAATTACAGTACAAATCAGCGGCCCTGACATTGTCCAGGTATCCCTGCAGGAGCAAAGATTCAGTGCAATATATTTAACCTCAAGTTTTCTGAACTGGAACCTGAGGGAGATGGTAAAAAGTACTGATTTTATACAGAATCTATTTGAAAAGTATTCCCACCCTCCACCTTTGACTAGTCAATATCACTGTATAGCAACGTTCTGACAGAAGTAACTCAGACTAACCCTAGTTTAGTTTGCAGTCGCTCTAAGGCCATGTTCACACGGCTTAAAATGGGCCGTATTTCGGTCCGTAATTACGCGCCAGAGTGCACCAATTACAGGCCGAAAACGGCCCATTCATTACGGTAATTCACAGTTCTCATAGAGAACTATGGATTACGTCTCCTCTCCCTGCTCGGCGAATACGCCACGGGGGGAGATAATTCACCTGTCACTTTCTAGCGGCGTATACGCGCCGCTAGCAGTGATTGTCTATGGGCCGGCGAAGTGCCGGCCCCCCGCTTCCTCCCCCGCTCCCGCCCCCCCGGCGGACGTGCGGGTCGAAAGTACGCCCCGCAGGTAAGCCGTGTGAACCTAGCCTAACAGTAATGCTGTGGGAATAATATATGGCAGCCACAGACTTCTATAGGGATGTCTATATGCGACATCCATATACATTAATTGGACATATAAAGGATCAGATAAATGTATGTGAAATAATATGCTTTTATTGCAAATAATAGTTGACTGCATAAGTAGCTATCCCCTTAAAGGGGTTTTACCAGCATAGACTTTGACGATATATTGCTAGGATACGCCATCAAAGTCCGATAGGTGCCAAACCTGCCTCTGGGACCCGCACCTATCTCAGGAACGGGCCCTCGACATTTACCGAGCAGACTGGAGAGCGTGTGTATGGCTCTCCTTTCTGTTCTATGGGAGTTCTGAGTCCGGCTGAACATTCTGCTCCTGTACTGGGAACTCCCATAGAACAGAAAGGAGAGAACACAGCGCTCCCCTGTACCGGGAACTCCCATAGAACAGACTGGAGAGAACACAGCGCTCCCCTGTAGTGGGAACTCCCATAGAACCGAATGAAGAAACATAGCGCTCTCTTGTACTGGGAACTTCCATAGAACAGAATGGAGAGAACACAGTGCTCCTCTGTACTGGGAACTCCCATAGAACAGAATGGAGAACACAGCGCTCCCCTGTACCGGGAACCCCCATGGAACCGAATGAAGAGAACACAACGCTCCCCTGTACTGGGAACTCCCATAGAACAGAATGGAGAGAACATGGCGCTCCCCTGTACTGGGAACTCCCATAGAACAGAAGGAGAGAACACAGTGCTCCCCTGTACTGGGAACTCCCATAGAACAGAATGGAGAGAACACAGTGGACCCTCCTCTGTACTGGAAACTCCCATAGAACAGAATGAAGAACACAGCGCTCCCCTGTGCTGGGAACTCCTATAGAACAGAATGGAGAGAACACAGCGCTCCCCTGTACTGGGAACTCTCATAGAACAGAATGGAGAGAACACAGTGCTGCCCTGTACTGGGAACTCCCATAGAACCGAATGAAGAAAACATAGCGCTCTCCTGTACTGGGAACTCCCATAGAACCGAATGGAAAAAAGTCTGGTAATTGGGTGGACAATTTTTCCACTACTGCCAGCAAAATTTGCCCTGCCCAAATCCAATGCGCAACACTAAACACTATTATCACATGGCCCTTGTATCCGTTGCTCTGCTTTCCAAATCTACTACCTCCCCTCTGTCACCCCTCCTGTGCACTCATAGGATGGTCATAATTCTACCATGCTTAACCATTTTTAACCTGATGTAGATAGAAGACCCCCCCATGCAAACAAGACTGCTCCCGACAAATCTCATCAAGTGTGTTTGAGCACATAGTTTAGGTTCCCCTCTTTCCTGGGGGGGGAGAAACACAACGAACCTTATTTGCCCCTTATTTCTAAGGCATGAGCAATCAATGGAGAGGAAGCCTTTTGGATGCAGCTCCAAAGCCATTAATACCAAGGCCCTTACTCCATTAGTCTCCCATAGGATTCAGTGTTTCTTCTTTGGGCAATGTGAAGATGCCAAAAATGGAGAACATCGGAACTGCTACTAAAACTCTGGAAGTTATGCCCTTGGACTTACCTGGTGGATCAGTGGGACAAGGCTGCAAGTCACAGGTCTGTTTCCCAATGGGTTTTACCAAAAGATCGCATCCACGAACAATGTCTCTTCCCTGAAAGCACTTGACGTCCCTCATCCGGACTCCGACTCCACAGGTCTTGCTGCACTGCAAGGTCAAAGAGGCCGGATCATGATGAAGAAGTGATCTGACGAGTCACCTGGCTTCATAGGGTTCATTGGTCTCCATTTACTAGTTTTGATATTGTTAAAAATTCCAATTGCCCCAAGGAATTTCTACGCCTGCATTAGTACATGTTCACATGGCTTATTTGGATGAGGTTTTGGGAGCGTTTCCTCACTCAAAACCTCGTCCAAAACACCCCCACTTCATTTAATTGATTCCTATGTAAAACCTCGTTGTAGTTCACACACGAAAAGGTTTTTAAACGCTTCTTTGGAAGCGCTGAAAAAGAAGTGTCATGTCAATTCTTGAAGGGTGTTTTGGGTGCGGTTTTGTGCGCAGTTTTGGCACGGTTTTTGTCCTGGCTATTCATTTGCATGGGTGAAAACCTCGTCGAAAACCTTATCCAAAACCTGATCCAAAACCTCGCCGAGAAACGCCTCTAAGGGCTTGTTCACACGGCGATTTCACTCCCTGTTACATCCGCTTTTTAGATCCGTCTGTGGGACCGACAGGACGGACCCAGAGACGGATCTAAACATTTAGCAGTGAGATAATCACTGCGGGCTATGAGGAACACGCAGCGGCGTTCACATGAGAGATCGTCGCTGCGTGTTTTCCTCCTGCCTGTCGGCTCCGTCTTTGAAAGAATTGCATGTCAGTTTTTTCAAAGACAGACCCGAGCGGCGCTTTTGAAACACGCAGCGGCGATCCCTGATGTGAACGCCGCTGCGTGTTCCTCATAGCCCGCAGTGATAATCTCACTGCTAATTGTTTAGATCCGTCCTGTCGGTCCCCGAGACGGATCTAAAAAGCGTAGTTAACACGGAGTGAAAATGCCGTGTGAACAAGCCCTAAAACCTCTTCTGAAGAAGCGTGTTTCAGGCGAGGTTTTGGGAGCGGAAACGCTCAGAAAACCTTGTCCAAAACCACATCCAAATAAGCCGTGTGAACATACCCTTTCACTGATCATGATGTGGCATTATTGGAAGCATGGGCGTAACTATAGCCATTGTAGCTAATATGGATGGCTCTACATCCTAGTGGGGTCCCCAAATTATTCTAGGATATAAAGGTGCACCGAGAAAGAGATCACACCAAACTCCCACGTTGGTCTGAATACACTTTCTGTCTTTATTCTCAATATGGCAGGTTTTTATATTCTTTTGTGTTAGAGAGATTAAAAAGCATCACATGGACCTAGCTGTTGGTTACATCCTTATTAGGGATATGCTCCCTTTAGCTCAGGAATGTCCGAACCTTGGGTGTAGTTCCGGAAGGAGGCTCCATCTTGGATTATATAGCAGTTATCTCTATAAGCATAATAGCAGCGCCCACTTTAGAAACACATTAGAGACGAGTTATATAGGCAACTTTTACGTGCCATGTGCAAAGGCATACGTGGTTTTATACTAATACCTTAAAATGGAGACACAAAGGATCACACGTATAACACTTTTGTTCCCATCCACAACACAGCCATAGCTACTGCTATGGGGCGCAGAGGTTGAGGGGGCCCCACTCAGGTACAAGAACATTGTTCCTTTTTGTATGGAACAAGTATTTGGGCTCTTTCTTCTCTCCAGCTCTACTATATGGGTTCCCTGTTATCTGGCGGGATTATTTATACCTTTAATTATTACTACTTATCCCACTGTTTTAGTTTATTGTCATTGGGTGTTAGGGCCCATCTCATTTAGCTATGGGGCCCTATGAATTCTAGTTACGCCCAGGGCTATCTTTTCCACTGGGCACGCTAGGCAGTTGCCCAGGAGCCCCAAGTGGTGTATGTGTGTCCCAGGAATACAAGAAACCTACCCTAGATCCCTTGGTTGTCTTTGCTTATTTAACTGTTTGTGTGTTTTTAGGATGTGCAAACAGTTAAAAACCATGGTGGAGAAGGGAGCCAAAGGCTCTCTGCCCTTCTAAATAGTTTTGTAGGCTGCCAGTGTCCAGACATAAGTGGCGTGATAATATGGTTGTGCTAGGGGGGGGGGCTCGAGACATGGCCAAGTGTGATGTCACGTATTTGGCAGGGCCCACTGCCGTGCTATGCCTAGGGGCCCATAATTCTGTTAAGACCACTCTGGTTACGCCCCTCTTTGGAAGCTTTGTATTTAACCATGGCACAGATAGTCTATAGATCCACAGCAGAGGCGTAACTTGAAGCTCCAGGGCCCTGGTGCAAAAAGTGAAAGAGGGGCCCCACAACTACCATGTGCCATCTAGTGTATCGGTGTCATCTTATGTTGAAGAAGGCCTTTTGGGCCCCTTCAAGCTGCAGGGCCCGGTACCTCTGCAAGTCCTGTAGCTATGCCCCTGATCCACAGTTGTGGCCTTCAAAATGATGGCAGGTGGCAACTAGGAGTTCCCCAGGCTGCTCTTCAGGAAACGTCCACAGGCTATGCAAAAACCTGGAATTTTATAGCTTCACTGAACCTAATTGGTCAGTACTGACATATGTGGTCTTCAGATATAGAGTAACCTAACGTTGCAGCCGCTTGTTGGATGTAATGCAAACATTACAAAAAATTAAAAAAAAAAATAGTCACAAGGGGTTAATTAGACTTATCCAAAAAACAAGTGACACTCTGTTTAGATCTTGGCAGCTGGAGACCACAGTGAAGCCCGGCCAGGCTGTGCAGTAAAGCTGTGTCTGGCACCGATACCTCAAATCTAATCATCTTTTGGCAGCCAAGGAACAGTCTGTCTGCATGATACCCTGTGACGTCCATAGAGGCCGTAAAATCTCTCCCATAGAGGCTGTATAGTAGCAGGGTCTCCTACCTCAGACCAAGGCGTAGTATACCACTTAAAGCAGGGTCGTTCGAAACAGGTGCTCTCCTCCGCAGGTTTCTTGGCGATGTCGCAATCTGAGGGGTTGCGGGTCTTGACCTTTCCACTGGCAACTTCAAGGCAATGGACCACTCGTTGTTTCGCTCCCCTGCCGCAGGTCGTGTTACACTGCAGGAGAGGAGGCAGAACTGTGAGCCTAAACTGAACTCATCGTAGGGTTACCAAAGGTGGGGGGAACCGGGCAGAAACTGAAGAGAATTTGAACCAGACGTATATGGATGAGGCATACAGGCCACTTGTAGAGTGGATAGGTATATCATATTGCACAGGCAACTTGGAAATTGAATGGCGGACCCAGTAAAACCCTTTTTGATAGTAGTTATGCCATAGGTAGTATCGGTTATGTCCTAGTGGAATCTATGGCCTAGTTGTCTCATGGAACCCTTAAACTACAATTAGGGTATGTCCAAATTTGGGTGTTGGATTTTCATTGGATTCTGTCATTGAAAACCGCGTCAGACAACGTGGTTTTCAACAAGTACTTCATGCAGTGAAACCCTTTTTGATAGTAGTTGTGCCATAGGTAGTATCGGTTATGTCTTAGTGGAATCTATGGCCTAGTTGTCTCATGGAACCCATCAACTACAATTAGGCCGTGTTCACACGGCTTATTCCCGACAGATTTGTGCGCCGTATTGAGCTCACAAATCCGCCGTGAATAAGAGGCGGGACGGGGGTGGGCCGGAGCGCGGCGGGGGCGCCTCTCCCGGCCCCATAGACAATGCATTGTTTACGGCGCGTCCGCGCCGTAAATAATGTGCATGTCACTTTCTCCCCCCGCGGCGGATTTGCCGAGAGGGGAGGAGCGACGGATTCCACTGTTCTCTATGAGAGCAGTGGATTACCATAATGAAAAGGGGGACGGATTGGTGCCGTACTGAAGCGCAAATCCGGCGCAGAGTACGGCGCCAATCCGTGCCCAAATAAGCCGTGTGAACGAGGCCTTAGGCTATGTTCACACGGCGTAATTGCGGGACGTAATTACGCCCCGCAATGACGCCGTGTGGACGGGGGCGGGGTGGGAGCGGGGGGGTGACGGGGGGCCGGCACTTCGCCGGCCCCCTTGACTTGAATTGCCCGCGGGGCGTATACGCCGTAAATAATTCACATGTCAATTAAACTCCCCGTCCCGGCGGATTCGCCCCGGGCGGGGAGAGGAGACGTAATCCATAGTTCTCTATGAGAACGTGAATTACCCGTAATGAATGGGGCCCTTTTTGGCCCGTAATTGGCGCACTTCGGCGCGTAATTACGGACCGAAATACGGCCCATTTTAAGCCGTGTGAACATAGCCTTAGAGTGTCACAGCGCGCGGCACCGTGGCTCGCCGCGGCCGTCCCCTGCACGCACGGGGTGGGGTGCGGGCGCCGCGGCTGTTCGCGGCCGTTGTCCTTCTCCTCCTGCCCGGAAACCCCGTACTTACCAGTCCCCGCTCCTGTGTCCAGCTCCCCACAGCCCCGTGCGCATAACCGCTGCTTAAGGCCGCGCTTTCCCCGGCCTGGTCGGGATTTAAAGGGCCAGCCCCGCCATTAATTGGTTGTTGACGGCCACTGGTCCTACTTAAAAAGGTAAAGCCCCCCCCAGCACCTCACTGCCACCCTGCGGGTGTTTTTACCTAGTGTTTTGGGAGTATTGCTTTTTCTGTCCGGTTTTACCCGGTACCGGGTCCCCTGCTTACGTTCCCCTGACCTTGCCGTTTCCCCCCCTGCCCTGACCGTCTGCCCTGCCTCTGACCACGAACCTCTGCCCCCTCCCTGACCTTTTTGCTTTCCCCACTACGCCCCCGGGAAATTACTTTTTCTGTACCAACGCTGTCCCCCCCGGCCGCCATCGCAAGCAATTCACGTCGGGGGAGGGGACCGGGGTAGCCTCACGCCCCAGCAAGTCCTCCCCTTTGCGGCGGGTTTCCTGGTAAAAAACCGTGGGTTTAATTTAAACCTTTGGCCTGGCGGGGCTTAGCTATCACCGTTTTGCGTTGGCCCACGGATCCATTTCCTGGTTACATTTACAAACTGGCCAGGGATTCCGCCGGGGTTACCCTCTGCCTGATCCCCGGGATGCCCACGACGGCGGTCCCCCACCCAGAGTCAACGTATCGACCAGCGCACCGATGCAAAACCTTGCTACCCGTCTGCCTCCCCCGGGAACCGCCCCCCCCACCAAGCATCCTTGCCTCCGGCATCCTTTGCCCCCAAAACCGCTTGGGCTCCGGGACCCCCCTGAAACTGCCCCTCCACTCACGCTCCAAAGGAGCCCCCAAGAAGTGGGGGGATTCATCCCCATTCCCTTCCCACCATCTCGAATGATGGGGGCCCCAAATTTCCGGGTACTGGGGCGGCCAAGGGGGCCCCCTTCCCAAAATAAACCTCTTGCCCGAAAGCCTTGGCTTGGGCCACCGCCCAAATTAAACGGGGGATCCCTTTTTGAAAAGCAAACCCCCAAAACCTCCCCCCGGGGGTTTCCCCGCAAGGTTCCTTTAAAAAGAACCAGGCCGAATTTCATCACTGCCGCAGCACTGCCCCCGGCTTTGCAGGGCGAAAACCCCCAGTGGGCCCAAGTTTTCGGTGCAGTTTCGAAATTTCTCCCCGGAGCGGGCCCGGAATAAGGGAAGCTTTTGTGGGCCGGCCCCCCCAACCCCTTGGAAAAAAGGCCCCCCCACTGGGAGGCGAAACGGAAGGGGAGGGGAAAGCACCCCCGCCGTTTCGGGATCTCCCAAATGCTTTGGATGACCCTAATCCTTTTTAGCCCCCCAGGGGAAAATTTCGTTTCGCCGAAAGGAAACAAGGGCTCCCGCCTAAAAAACGGGAAACCTTTCCATCCACCCGTTTTCCCCCGTTTGGCTCCCACTTTCCCCAGCGGTCCCCCTCTTCCTCCTCCAAAGGCTCTAAAAGGGGAATTTAAATGCGGGGTGAGAGGGGCCCCCCCTTTTCCCGGGAGGAACTTTCACGGGGGTCGCCAAAGCAGCTGTGATTTTTCAATTGGGCAAAATTTCGGGCCACTTCTTTAGGGGTTTCCCCCCCCCATTTCCGTGGGCCGGGCCCGGGGAAACTTTCGAAACCTTAAAGGGGGCCCCCGGTTTAAAAAGGGGAGTTTTTTTGCGACCCTTTAAGGGGGTTTTCCAAAGGCGGGGGGCCTTTTTTCCTCCCGTCCTTTTGGAACAATGGGCCCGGGGTTTAATTTTTGGTTTGGTTTTCCCCGGGGACAGTACCTTTCGGGGGCCACCCCCTTTTATAAAATTCGGGAAATTTTGCAAAAAAACTTTCAAAAGCCATTAACTTTTTGACCAATTTTCGTTTTCCCACTGTTTTGGGTTCCCAAAAACCCAAATTTTGTCCCCCTTGGGGGCATTGGGGGTTTCCTTTTTAAGGACCCTTTTCCGCTTCCCGAAACCCCCTCCCCCTCTTCTTGCGGGTTTGGGGCCCCTTCCCAAAAGGAAAACGTTGAAAACTTCTTGTCCGGGCCTCGTTTCTCCGGAAATCCTTCTGGCCCCTTCCCTTTGGGGCGGCGGGACAATACCCCCGACCTTGGATTGGAGCAAAGGGGTTAAAAGTCATTTTTTTGGGGTTTCCGCGGTCACTCACCTTGCCTGTAAAAACCTGAAACCTCGCTCCACGGGTTTCCGCCTCCCTTTGAATCGGGCCAAAGGGGCCCCCCTTCGGGTTTTCTACCCAAAACGCCTTCCCCGGGACTTTGCTGGATGTTTTTTTTCGGAGGGGCCAGCCGAAACGCTTCCTCCCCCCGGGTCTTTTTTGACGGCCCTTTGGGCCCTTTCAACCGGCTTTTACCCCCCCAAAGGGCGGGGTTCACCCCCCTCCGCCCCGGAGACAAAGGGGAAAGCCCTGAAAAACATCCCGGAAAAACCCCGCAAAGGTTAAATCCGCAAGTCCTCGTCTCGGGCCAAGGGGCCGGCTTCTTCTTGGGTGGAAAAAAGCCCGGGTCTCCCGGCCCGGCACGACTATGGGGGCCCTTAAATAAAATTACCAAAAAAAACCGCTACCCTCTCCCCCTGATCCTAAAACTTTTCCCGACCCCCCTACGGGCGCGAAGATTTTTTCCCAAAGCTGGGACCCGGGGTTGCCTACAATCTAATCCCAAAATGAAAGGCGTTTAATGGGAAAAAGGGCGTTTAATACGGGGGAACGGCCACTTTCGAGTATTTGGTGATGCCTTTGGGTCTCTGTAATTCCCCTTCCGTATTTCAGAACTTTGTCAAGGAGATTTTTCCGGGACCTACTCAAACGTCTGTGTATATTATACTTTGGACAAAATTTCATCTTTTTTCCCCTGATCTCGAGACCCCAACCCCACCAGGGCCGCCAGGTCCCTCAGGCGTCCCCGCACGCATCACTCAACCCAAAACCCGGGGAAGTGCCTTTTTTTAAAAACGTCCCAGCTTAACCCTTCTTAGGGTACATCGTTTTCTGACATGGTTCTCCGAATGGATCCTCCTAAACTCCCCCCGGTTTTTTGCAGTGGCCTTAAACCGGGGGCCCTTTCCCGGGCCTTTTAAACCCTTTTCTGGGTTTTGCAAACTACTAAAACCCCAATTTTTATCCCACACTTTTTCCTCTCTTGTGGCTCCCCTTGGGTTTGGCTTTTAACCAAAAAAAAAAACCCCAAAAACCCCAAATCTGGCTCAAAAACCCCTTCAACCGGCTCAAAGCTGCATTTGCCTCGGCTCCGGGCCTGTCTCGCCCCACCCAACCCCCCCTTTTATTTTGGGAAATGGATGCTTCTTCTATCGGTGGCCCCGGGGCTCTCCCTGCGAAACCTCCCCTTTGGGAAACAAAATACCCTTTTGGCTTTTTTCCCCCAAGAAATTCTCCCACCCAGAAGGGAAATTTTACCCCTTTTGGGGATCGCAATTAAAATGGGCCCTAAAGCTGGATTTTTGGAAAAAATGGTCACCTACTTGAGGGGGCTTCCCCCACCCTATTGCCATTTTCAACCCGACCACAAGAACCTCCGTTTTCTTCATCGGCCCAACGCCTAAACCCCCGAAAAACCAGATGGTCACTTATTCCTTTTTCCCGTTTTGACTTCCTTTTACATTTTCCGGGCCCCGGGCCGGGAAAAAAACGAAAAGCTATGCTCAAAACTCGGTCATTTGGGAAAACGGTGGGTCTTGAGTCCGCCTCCACAGCACATTTTCCCCCCTGAAACCACTCCCCACGGCTGCCCCCGTGGATCTCCAACCTCTACCCCCCCCGGGGGAAAACGACTGCGCCCCTGCCTTGGGGGCCTAGAATCCCAAAATGGGGACATTTTTCCCGAAAGCTGGGGATCCAGGGGTCCTTAAAGTCCTCCCCTGGGCTCCCCCTACTTTTGGGGCCCACTCTTGCCCCAAGAAATTTTGGGGCTTTTGCTGGCCCCTTTCCCCCCCTGTGCCCGGAAAAAAAGGTTCCTCCCACAAACCCACGGGCCTTTTCACCTTTCCCTTTCCCGGGGAAAACCCCCCGGACCCATTTCGCCATGGACTTTGGGCCAAACTCCCACCCACGCGGGAAAAACCGGGCATCTGGGGGTGACCGATCGTTTCTCGAAAAAGGGCCCCTTTTTCCCCCAAACCCGGGGTTTACCCCTCCCCCCCCCTGGCCCCAAAAAATTTTTTTTCCAAAACATTATTTTCCCTTGCAAAGGGCTCCCTCTGCATATTGTCTCCCCCCGAAGGGGTCCAGTTTTTTTCGGTAAATTTTTTGGGGGGCTCTGTGCCGTCAGGGGGGGAAAAATTTACTGGATTTTTCCCCTTTTGCATTACCACCCCCAAACAACGGGGGGGGTTTGAGCGGGTTTTCCCCGGTGTTGGGCACCTACTTTTCGGCACTTTGTGTCCGCTCGTCAGGGTAACTGGCGATCTTCTTACCTGGAAGGGTTTTTCCTATTAAACTCTTTTTAAAATCTGAATCCGCTGGGGGCCCCCCCCTTTTTTTTTTTGTCTTTGGGTTACATCCCTGCCCGCCTCCCCTCTTTCTATCTCTCCCCTTTTCCCTGCCTTGGAGCCCAAATAAAGGACATCAAGGCCCCTCCGGCAACTCACACGACAGGACCCGCAAAGAGCTTCTGCCCCCACCAAACTCAGCTGACAGGTAAACCCGTAGGCCCCCCGCCCCCATTTGACCCGGCGATAAAGGGGGTTTGGTTTTCCGCGAAGTTACATCCGTTTTTAAAGGGGCCCAGTTTTCAATTTTTGGGGGCCCAAAAACCTGGTCCCTTTTTTGGTGGGTTCGGCTTTTTAATCCCCGGGGTTTCCCAAAAACTTCGCTTGCCTCCGAATTTTTCCCTACCCGAACCGTGGTTTTACGTGTTTTCCCCCCTCAAGCTTTGGGGGTGCTGAACCCTTCCCCGTAGACCCTTTTCCCTTCTCCTGTTGGGTAAGCACAGAATTTTTAAAAAAAACCTTTTAGGTCAAGGGGGTGCGGCGGAGAAAGACATGAGGGGGAAGGGTTCTACCATAATTTAAGGGAAGGGGTTCGGGTCCGGGGGAGCGTTAAAGGGAACCTGAGACCAATTTGTCCCCTGACCTCCTCTCAAAATTCCAAAGGAAGAGGGGGAGAAACTAAGGGGGGTGGGGGGACTGTCACGGCGCCCCCCGCCCCCGGCTCCCCGGGGGCCCCCCCCCCTTCACGCACGGGGTCAAGGGGCGGGCGCCGCGCTGTTCCCCGGCAGTTGTCCCCTTTTCCTCCTGCCCGGGGGAAAAAACCCCTACTTTTCCATTTCCCCCCTCCCCGTGTCCGCCTGACAGCCCTTGCCCCATAAAAAGCTGCTTAAAGGCCGCCGCGGGGACGGGGGTCGGGATTTAAAGGGCCAGCGCCCCCATTAATTGGTTGTTGCCGGCCACTGGTACTATTTAAGGTACACGCCCCCCCAGCACTCACTGCCTGTGTGCTGGTGTGCTTACCTAGTGTCTAGAGAGTATTGCTGTTCTGTCCGATTACCCTTTACCATCCGTTCCGTTTACGTTTCCTGCCCTTGCCTGTTTGCCCCTGCCTGCTTTGCCTGCCTTGACCCGAACCTCTGCGCCCCCCCGACCTTTGTCCCCCGACTCCCCTCCATTATTTTCCTGTACACGCTTTTCCCGGCTCCCTCGCAAGGAAAAAAAGTAGGGGTAACGACCGGGTACCTCCCCCCACAGAAAAGCATCCCGCTTTGCGGGGGGGGCTCTGGTAAAACCCGGGGGGTACGTTCCCGTTCCCTGGCGGGGCTTAGTATCACCGCTTGGTTTTGGCCCGGGATCCACTCCCGCGTTACATAGAGTATGTCCAAATTTGGGTGTCAGATTCTTGTTGGGTTCTGCCATTGCAAACCGCGTCAGACGGTACTTCGTGGTTCAGGGAAATGATGTTTTGGGGCCCAGGCCCCAATTTTTTTTGCCGCTTAGTTTGTAAATGCGTTGAATCTATAACCGTTCTACGCGGGTATAGTTTTACGCTTTGCTCAAAGCGACATTAGGCTCAGGTAAACCCCTTTTTTAAAAGTGAAAAACCTGTTCCACAGTAATGCACCTGGATTTGCTGTTTGAAGTAAAAATGTGTAGTTCTTTTGTTGTATTGTACGCCCCACCCGCCCCCATCTCAATGCATTCAAAGTGCCGCGGGGTTTTGTTATGACCTAATTTTGGAGTGCCCCTGCCATACTCTAGAGAAAAAGGCTCCCCCCCGTTTTTTGCTAAAGGGACACAGACTATGGACAGCCCTGGCATACATTTTCCCTTGGGCTATGTTCCAGGTACGGGTACGTACAGTATGCGCCGCAGTAAATGTGCTTTGGGGGAGCTCGCGCAGATACCGCACCCCTGCGGCTAGGGGGCAAAAAATGGGATTACTCGCGGCCGTGTTTGCCCAAGTAATTGACGTCATTTCTCCCCGCGCTACAATACGACGATTGAAAGAGCAGGGAGTGGAGCGTAACCCAAGTTCTCATGAGAATATGGATTCTTAATTTTGGCCGCATCTCGCCCGCATTAAGCGCAAAATACTACCCAAATGGCCAAAAATTACCCGGGAAAAACCCTTGAGTAACTTTCCCCCCGGGGATTTACATCTAAAAAAGCCCCTTTCCCATTCTATGGGTTTTGGGGACGCGGATCCACATCCAAAACGGCATACAAATGTTTTGGAGGCGTTTTACCCGTATTGTAACCATCCCCATTGACCTCAATAGTTAATTCTCTGCATGGAATACAAGCAAAGAATGAACATGTTCTAAGTAATTTTATGATTGAAAACCGACCGACGAAAATATGCGTTGTATGAACTATTGAGGACAACAGGGATGATTTACTTTTGATTTTAGGCGAATATTTCATGTGGAAATCCACATAGATTCCGACTTAAAGTACTCGTCGTGTGGACAGAGATATCATTTGTTATACCAACCTCATATTCTATCTGTGATATACAAATCAATTCAACTTACCCTTTCCCAATCCTGGCTCACCCATTGCGCAGGACAGTTCTTGTCCCCACATGGATGGATGGCCAATGGTTTTGTTTTGATTGCAAGGGACTGGGGACCCTCGCCCCTCGCTGGTTTTCAGTCCCGGTCTTTATCTTCCCCTTGGCCCAGGACGCTGCCGTTGGGGGGAAGGGGATGGGGGGAAAACACAATGGGCTAAACCCCAATTTTTAAAACTTTTGGGTTACCTTTAAGTGGGATTTCCCCTTTGGGGATTCCCACAACGTGTTGGATCCGTTTTTAGATGGGTTTGGTCCCCGTTTTTTGGGCCTTAAAAGGCCCAAACCCCCCCATCTAATAATGTGCAGTGTGATTTTTCATTTTTTTCTATAAAAAAACACATCGGGGTTCAACAAACGTGTTTTTGGGTATGCACACGGTTATTTGGGCGGTATTTCCCGGTATTGTGCTTTATCAGGTAAATGCGGCCACAATTACGGTAATTTATAGTTCTCATAGGAGCAATGGTTACGGCGTCTTCACGCACGACAATACGTCGTATTGTCTGAGGGGAAGATTGAATGTCATTTTTCGCGGCACTTAGCGCCCCTGACAATGCATGTCAAGGGGGCCGACCGATTCCCCCCCCGTGCTTTGGAATTATGCCTGATCAGCGGTGGTTCCAAAACACACGGCGATTGCGCCGGTACTATATTTGCCCCAAAAAGCCGTGGGGAACATACCCTTTTGGGGACAAAGTGCAAAATCAATAAATACGCGCGCAATTCCCCTAAAATAAGCCGTGTGAACAACCCTTTCATGCACTTTTTGAGTGTTTTTGGATCCGTTTTAAAAAATTCATTCAAATTTTGTCCAAAGAAAGCAGAACCCTATTTAAAAAAAATGGGTGCAATCCGCTGCACCAAAAAAGCATCCAAAAAAAGCACCTTTTGGGTGGTTTGGATGATTTTGGTTGCGATTTACGCAGACTTTTAATGTGTTTTCGGATCCGAAAAAGGATCCAAAAAATGATCCCCAAATGCGTAGAAATACCCTTAGGTGCCATAGTGGTGGTCAAAAGCCTTTTGGCCAACAGAAATTCCCATTACCTCGCTTTTGGCCCCCTTTGGGAGAGTCCATGCCCAATGAAAATTTTATAGCGGCTGGTTTTTGTCTTTTGTTTTGTTCCACGGTGTAACTGTGGCCTCGTACGGCCGCAATTATGGCGGGGTTTATTTGGGGGTCGCCTGATAGGGGGTACTCCGCGGTGTGGGGGGAGGGGGGGGAAGCCCCCCACCCCCTTGACATGCTTTTCTCAGGGCCCATTCGCCGCAAGTAATTGACATGTCATTACTCCCCCGCGTACAAAACATTTATTGCACGAGCGGGGAGAGGAGGCGTAATCCGTAGTTCTCTATGTGAACTACGGATTACCGTAATTTCGGCTGGTATTAGTATAATCTCTTTGGTATTAGAGCGCAAATACCTGGTGAAATGTGCGCCGAAATTTGCCCGTGTGAACATACCCTTAATGTATATGGGTGCCTTTAATGTTTTCAGGGTGCGGTTCATCTTGTTGTCTAACAACCACTTGCCTTTCCTTTAGGATACTACTGTTTGAGTGCATTGTAGCTACATGTGCTGCTTATGGTAATGTCTATCTAATACAGACTACTTCTCACCTAAGTTACACAGACTTGTTGCACCCTCTTAGGGCGCCATGTCCCAATACGCAAGCACCGTTTTTTTTGGTCTATTTTGCGCCAAAAATACTCTTGATGCCATTTTCCCGATATAAACTAATTGTAATATACCAAAACTAGGCACATTATACCCCGTGCCTGACACTTTGTTAAAGGAGTTTTGCCACAAGTGGGGAACACGTCCGCCAATCGAAGCGCCGTCTGGAGAGCTGTCGGCGCTTGCGCAGTCAGTCTCCATTCTATTCTATGGTATTTCCGAGTTCAGCCAAGCGGTGCGTTCGGCTCTGCTCGGAACTTCCATAGAGAAGAATGGAGAGTCGTGCGCAAGCACGACTGACTCTTCAGTCTGCACAGAAGAGTTCGGGGGCCGGTTCCCGAGATAAATACGGGTCCTAGAGTTGGGACCCGCACCTATCAGACAGTGGTGGCATATCCTAACGATATATCATCATTGTCTATGATGGCAGAACCCCTTTAAATATAGTAGCAATAATATGCTATGCGCCTCCAAAACGCAATGTGCCTCAATGGGCTGATACGCGATGCGCCATGATTGTGCAATGCGCCTTTTTAGGCGCATCAAGTTCACTATGCAAGCTATACTATATGCCAGATTTTTGAAAGGATCGTACTTTCAGGTGCACTTTACACTGATTAAATGCACCTAAAAATTGATGCGGCGACAGCAATTTTTGGACATGTCGCCCTTAGGGTCTATGGGCGGACTCTCCGATGAACTATTTGCAGTAGCTGAGGGAGCACTTGGGTGAGACATTGTGCACAACATGTACTGTATATAGGCCTTACATGATCTAAGTGCCTAAAGTCTAACCAACACGTCCTCATTGACTATTGCCTCTTCCAAACTTATTCCCGACCTCCTCTGGAACTCATCAATTACCACTAAAAATAGGCAGCCTCCCTGAAAACGGTTGCTTAGCAATATCCGTCAAATGCCCTACGAAGCGATTTAGAAGTTGCTTTTCGCTTGAAGATAATTGGATTATTTGTAGATTGTGAAATCTTTTAATGGGCCAACGATATTTCCCCAGAAAGGATGCAATTTCTTAAGAGAACATCTGCCGTCCGAGGCCGCTGCTAGTCCTGCTCCGTGCTTCTCTCGACAGCTAAATGGACGGAAAATGCTCCTGGAGAAGGAGATAGGGCTTCTGTTTGATCGCGGCTTCTTTATATTTCGCTATGTAAATCATGTAGGATGCGTGAGTATAATGCATGGAGCTGTTTACATCCCTGGGACTGGCTGTGGACGCCGCCTGATAACTCGCGGGATCAATGGCTTCGCTCATTGGGAGTCATGTTCTAAGTCCCGTCATACACGTTAGATCCAAGCAAGCCAAAAACTTTGATTTAGTTGACTGGCTGACTAGTAATGGGTATGAGGCCTATTGATAGACTCCCAAAGACAGATGTTAGGGCTAAAAAGGGATTGGGTATGTTCAGGGCTGCCATCAGTCACCAAAGCCAAATCAAATGGGGCCCCCACCTAGAGCCGTCTTAACAGCATTATGGGCCCCCGGGCATAACGCTGCAGTGGGCTCTGCCCAAATACATGACAACACACTAGGTCATGCCTCGAGCCTCTCCAAGCACACTCATATTGTCACGCCACTTATGTCTGGACACCAGCAGCCTACAAGACTATTTGGCAGAGCACGGAGCCTTTGGCTCCCTTCTGCACCATGGTTTCTAACTGTTTGCACGTCCTAAGAACACACAAACAGTTAAATAAGTAAAGCCAACCAAGGGACCCAGGGTATGTTTCTTGTATTTTTGGGATATACATACACCACTTGGGGCCCCTATACTTTTGGGGCCCCCCGGGCAACTGCCTAGTGTGCCCAATGGAAAAGATGGCCCTGCCCCCACCCATTACTACTTCCTATTTTTTAACATATCAGTGGGTCCCTTTTTGATTAGGGCCCCTGAGAGGAGTACTGCCCATACTACCCTATTGGCACCCCTGGGTATGTTGGATTTTAATAAGTCTGATTCCTCATTCTAATGGGAGGAAAGACACTATATGTGGGTGATTTTTCTCTTCCTATCAAAATAATGAGTATCCTCAAGGGACCCTTATATATAATGTGATGGGGACCCAGCATAAACTGGGACTATGAGATCCTGCTATGGAATATAATGAAGCTGATAGATACACTTTTGGCTAAGATAAAGTGTAGTATCTCTATTCATCAGTGGCTAGGACTAGGGGTACTGGTATTGGACCGGTATTGGATCTTTTTATGTGTTATTATAGGGCTCAAAACTGTATTATATTACATTTTGTAATTGTAATTTTGTAAATTTGTAATTCATACATAAAATTATTTATCTGTCCTGGCAAAGAGATCTGTCCTCCACTCCTTCCTATCCCTTGCAAACCATGTGATGTTCATAGATCACATGGCCTCAGTGAACATTACATTATACTCAGTGGGTATGCTTTAAAGCCAGGCTCAGCTCAGGAACACTCCCCTGTAGTGGGCATGGCATGAGCAGAGAACAATCTAGTTGCATTCACTCTTGCTGGCCTGTAGTTTGAAAGTGATTAAAAGTAATTACATTAGAATAATTGCAAGGGAGGAGGAACTGTTTGTTTATCTGCTGGCAGGACTTACTAACAGTAATGGGAGCAGAGGACAGCAGTTCTGAGCTGGGGGTTGTATACTGCTGTCATGAAAATGATGACTGCAGCTCTGTACAGTTTACACAGTGACTCGTGAGTTGTAGCTATCATCATTATCATGACAGCAAGTACAGAGCTGGAGGGATTGCAGACTAATGTCAGCACATTGACCATAGCAGTGATAACTATGGAGGGAAGCTGTTGTTGGGTCAATAAATCACATCTTATTTTTGAAGTGCTGCCTTCACATCTTTTGTATAGTATTATTAGACCGTGATCCTGGTCTTGAGGGCTTGCACTCTTTCTCTTATCTACAATTTTTGCTGCTGAAGAGCTCTTGGTGTTAACTATGGAGGGAAGTCCTAGATTTCAATGCAGTCTGGGAGTTGTAGGAAAGAGATGCTGGAGAACTACTGACACTCCCACAAGCAGGAAGTTTCACTGCAAAAAGTGGATGTTATGATGGATGAATGAGGAGGCAAAAAAAACAAAAACACATGAAGATAGTGGGATATTTAATTTTTCAGATAAATGCTGTTTAGAGAGTTCTCTGAAATATTTAAACTCCTGGATATCCCCTGTAAGTCCTTGTTGTGTGCAGGAGATCCCAGTGAGTACCATGCTTCTCAATCAACCAAGTCATTTAAAAGCCTGAGGTGCAGATGTGTCCCATGAGTGCTGACCCTGGAATGCCTTAAAGGGGTTGTCTCACTAGGATCTGTCTCGACTGGATTTGCCCTCCTGGTCTGGTAAGAATGAGCCCCAACAAGTCGAGATTTTCAATGGCGAGGTGGGCGGGGCTCTGCTGTTGAAATCAATGGGAGTTCAGAGTACAGCCGAGAGAGGATGGAAAACCCAGTGAGTAATGACACAATTGCACCGCTCTTCCATTCACTCTTTTATAACACACATACCTTTATTTTCCTCTTGCTAATCAATATGAGGAATTCTTTTAATTCCTGAAGGATTTTTGAGCTGTTTTCACCGTATATATTTAATTTATTTTATATATCACTGTGTTCATTTGTCACATTTCTACATCCCAGGATTGAACCAGGGCATGGTGCCCTGTTGGATGTTGGCTGAGGTAGGAGCCAGGAGCATGCCAAGAGGAACCATCAATTCCTAATCTTTGAAGGACCCTACGTCTTGGAGGTTTTTGAGAGCCCATCTCATTTTAGAGTCTTCGACTGTTGACTAGTTGGGGTTTCTTCCACTTTTAAAAAAAAAAAATATTTTGCAAATCCATAACAGAAGTGGCCATCATGACATGATGTTACTACCAAGGTGATTGTCACTAATTACAAAAAGTTTCAACCAAACCAGCCATATGAAAATATGATGTTAATGAGTCTCAATACTTTATATCCATTGTCACGTTCCACTCACATTTCGGCCACCATCTTGGTCAGTCTCGGGGGTCAAGCTTGGCTCCGGGATCGCCGCTTTTGGTAAGCTAGTCAATGGCACAACAATACCAGGCTTATCTTTAAAACTGGCCTCAGCCAGCTTTATTCAGGCTCAGGATACAAGTACAGAAATGAACAAAACATATAAACAAAAGCCTCGGCCGTCTAGCCACGAGCTAAACACATTTAGTAGAGAACCTTCTCTAACATGACCTGGACCTACTGTCCAGCATCACAAACAGCAACTCATACGTTACCCAGTCTCCTACTGGGTTCCAGCTTTTCCTGGGGCCAGAGCCTCCTTCAAGCTTCTCTGCCACACCAAACTCCAGGTAGCAGACCACGCCCCCTGTACACCTGTAGGCCTAGGCCTTTTATAGGAAATCTGAGACCCATCCAAATCCTGGCCTGGACCATGGGGAGTAGACGCCCACCCGACACATTGTCTACTCCCAATAAGAGCCGACGACCCAGAAACGGCTGAAAAGCCAAAATAACAATACACCGTTGCCAACTACTTAGTGTGGCTGACAACACATACGGCTGGCTCTTATCCCACCAAGGCCAGGTACCCTTGGTGGCATGTTGCATATACGTCTCTGGTATAACTCCACCTAGTGGAAGAAACCGGTAACTACCTGTAGTCGCTCTGCCACACCATGCACAGGAATGGTGTAAGACACGACCTTCTTCAGGGTTAATATGCCAATTTTTACTTGACCTTTATGGGTAATGTGTCTATATTTGTAGCACTCACAGGTCCCCAGTCAGATACTGTCCATTGCCGGTCACAAGGAGGTCCTGTGCAGTTCTTCTCTGACGGTGGTCTGGTGTTTGGGTCACAGAGTTTCTCATCTTCTGAACAGCGGACGTCCCTCGTGACTGTACTGCGTTCCCCACATTTTGCCGTACACTGAAAAATACAAGAAAAGATTTACAGGGATTTGGATTTCAATAAAACTTACTGAGGTTGACTTCAATGAGGCCTCAAAACATCAAGAACACAAGGAAATGATTCTTTAGCTTGGATGATGACTATAAGCAATCCAGCCATAGCCATTTTGGTCATTTATTTATAGACAATGGGACCCAACTTTTTGTAGATATTGGGGGTCAAATTAAATACGACCAATGCCCACACCATCCCCTCATCTATTCTCTCTATCACAGTCAATGGCTCTACACATTCACTGCTCCTGCAAGTCCGCTGCCTTTGGATAACCCTTGACTCCTCTCTGTCCTTCAAACCACATATCCAATCCCTCACCTCTGCCTGCCGTCTTTGCCTGAATAATATCTCCGCTAATTCCTTAAAGGGGTTGTCTCACTACAAGGATCGCTGCTTTTTATGTTAAAGATCTTGAAAAAACAAGTCACTTTGCAATATATGTCCATTAACAGTGTCCTACCTATTCTGAGATATCCCCTCTTGTATGGGCTGCATCAGCTCCTCAGGTCGCTATAGCTACAGACCTGTTTGATCTCTCCTGACAGCCTGCCAGCACTGGTTGCTATAGCTACAGACTTGGCTTCTACTGTAGCTTAGTAGAAGCAAGTAAACACACCCTTGAATTCAAAGTGAAACCAAGAAAACAGGACAGAGGTAAGATGAATCAACCTAGTGAGACAACCCCTTTAACCTCGACACTACAAAAATGCTGTTCCAGGCTCTTGTAATCTCCTGCCTAGACTACTGCAACATCCTTCTCTACGGCCTCCCATCCAGCACCCCTGCTCCGCTTTAACCCATCCTCAATTCCGCTGCCCATTTTATCTACCTCTCTCCTTGCTTCTCCTCTGCCTCTCCCCTCTGCCAATCTCTTCACTGGCTACTCATTGCCCAGTGAATGCAGTTTAAGTTACTAACCATGACCTACAAGGCTCTCCATAACCTCAATAAATCTCTGCCTTAGTCTCCAGATACCTCCCCTCATGCAATATCTGCTCCTCCCAGGACCTTCTTCTCTGCTCTCCTCTTGTCGGCTCTTCACACAACCGTCTCCAAGACTTCTCCCGTGCTTCCCCCACACTCTGGAACTCAATGCCCAACACAGACTTTCCACCATCCTTACCAGTTTCAAAACCAACCTGAAAACCCATCTCTTCAGGATCGTCTATAACCTACAATAACCCCGTTGCCCCTACACCACTCCACAAACATGTCACCTCCACCATAGAACTTTGTTGGTTAGTGTTGGCCAATGTTGTTTTCCAGGAAGCCCTCACTAACCTCAATCCGGCCGTACCTAATAAGCTGCAATGCAAAGATTTATTTGCAGGAATACATACAGGAATATAAAGAAGAAGCTGAGGAACACTGAGGTCTATAACATTAAAAATAACTAACTGCGTATCAAAGGAACAGGAGCCTTGAAAGGTTTCATAGCCTATAAACTTCACTACATACAAAATAAATATTATGAGAAGTAATTGGTCCGCCGCACACGCTCGGCACCTTCTGAAGAACAGGTTGCTGTTGAATATGGTGCAAATGAATTCAAGACGGGTAGATAATCAGGCGGGTGATGCTCACGGCTCTTCTTTCTTTTGATATTCAAATATTAACTTAAAATGGTGGCTATTAAGTAGTGCAAATAATATCATATAATATACATATATCTAAGCACCTTAGCAAGGGCTGCTTGGAAAACAGGTCATAAATGCCAGATGGAAGCCATGGACCATGCAAAGCTATGATAGACCAAGCTTGAAGGGAATCTATTGCCAATTTATTTATTTTTTCTAATTAAAACCAGATACAGATGCATATTCTTTTCTTCGTAGCTGTTTTTATTTCTGATTGTAGTTTTAAATTCTGTAGCATTATGGGGGCGGCCATCTTGCCTGAGCTGCTTTTAACAGCAGCTTCATGGACATAGGAGCCTATGAACAGGAGCAGACCCATTGACTTCTATAGGAAAGTGTTGTGGGCATGCTATGTGGCCGGGCAAGAAGTCAGTGTGCGGGGAGGGAGAGAGGGAACTGTGACTGTCTCCTATTGTGAATGGTGGATTCTTTGTTATCTATACACAACAGCATCTAGAGAGATGCTTTACAGCACCTACATGGACATAGGAGCCTGTGAACAGGAGCAGACCCATTGACTTCTATAGGAGAGTGCTGTGGGCATGCTCTGTGGCCTGGAAATAAGTCATGTGCAGGAAGAGGGACTGTGACTCCTCCTATTGTGAATGGTGGGTCCTGTGTTATCTATACACAACAGCATTTAGAGAGATGCTTTACAGCATCTACATGGACATAGGAGCCTGTGAACAGGAGCAGACCCATTGACTTCTATAGGAGAGTGCTGTGGGCATGCTCTGTGGCCTGGGAAGAAGTCAATGTGCAGGAAGAGGAGCTGTGACACCTCCTATTGTGAATGGTGGATCCTGTGTTATCTATACACAACAGCATTTAGAGAAATGCTTTACAGCATCTACATGGACATAGGAGCCCGTGAACAGGAGCAGACTCACAGACTGCTATAGGAGAGTGTTGTGGGCATGCTCCGTGGCCTGGGAAGAAGTCAATGTGCAGGAAGAGGAGCTGTTACATCTCCTATTGTGACTGGTGGATCCTGTGTTATCTATACACATTGGTGTCACCTTTCAATGTAATCCTGCCTGTGCGGAGAATGAGAATGAGGAGACTCCGGAGAAGTTTTCTCTACAGAACAGGAAGCATCAGATTATTATTAGGCTGAGTGGCCAAAGTGAAAACTGCAGGATTTCAAGCTTTTTAGAAAATATTGATAGTGATATGGAAAATTAATAAAAAAACAAAAAATTCTGAAAAAGTGTTTAACATAAGAACATGCGTTAAACAATAAGTATATTTTTCCAAGCTTGAGCACTGGAAATACCCAGTCTCTTAACCTTAGGACCTACACATACTTAGGATCGTAGTCATAGCAGCTGCCATAGGGCTCTACCGCTAATAGGGCCCACCTCCACAGCTGCAAGTATTGATCATTGTATTACTAGTGTTGTCAATTACTTATAACACCCGATTTACACCTCATGCAATTCTAGATTTTGAGCTCTCATAATCTCTTACATTGTATACTTAAATTGTATTTGTCATGGTCTCATATTCTGTATTCGAACCCCTTTGGTTGTAAAGCGCACTGGAATTAATGGCGCTGAAAAATAAATAATATTAATAATAATAATACAATCTACCAGTGATCAATGATGGAGCCATGGAGAATATGTTGAAGCCAAAAAGGGCTCTTGGAGTTATTATAGTTGCTATGACCCTGCAAATACTTGGAGTGAGTTCAACCAACAAGCCCGCCTGTAGACAACATTTACCATGATGGTTGAGGGGTCCATGTCCTCACTTATGGGGAGAAATCACCAGTGATGGGAACACAAGCTAAACGGTAGACATCATTGTCCATGATGGTTGAGGGGTCCATTTCCTCACTTATGGGGAGAAATCACCAGTGATCGGAACACAAGCTAAAGCGGTAGACACCATTTACCATGATAGTTGAGGGGTCCATGTCCTCACATGGGGAGAATTTACCAGTGATCAGTGTCGGACTGGGGTGCTTAGAGCCCACAGGTGGAGTTGATTCTAGGGGTAGACCAGTTGAGCAGTTTCTGAGCCCACCATTGGAGTTTATTTTAGGGGCCCACAAACAGCTACTGTAAATGACTGTACATCCCTCCTATACTCTGAATTTTTGCCTTTTGTCTTTCTCTGCTTTTTTGCCTCTTCTGAGGATGTTTATGCAGTTAAAACACAACTCCAGGTCTACCATGCTCATGGGCCCAGGGGGAGTTTCCCCTATTCACCAGTCCAATCCTGCCAGTGATGGGAACACAAGCTAAAGTGGTTACATAGCTACATAGTTAGTACGGTTGAAAAAAGACATGTCCACCAAGTTTAACCAAGGGTTCTGTGAGAGACTAGAGAAAAAGTGACCACTTGGCTTTCTCCATTGAAGTCAATGAGGTACATGAACAGCTAGACTTGCTTGGTGGCTGTATTGTAACTCCTATAGTCTTTAATGGACTTTCCCTAGCTCCCATGGTGCCAGTTCAGCAAGCCAAGGGGATCTATGTCTGCTGCATACATGAGAATACATGAGAATACCAAACATAAAAGTGTCCACTTTCTCTGTTAAAGTCCATTGACGTTATGGGAACAGTTGACCAAAACTCATAGATACCTATGGATAAAGTTCCATCATCTCTCCACTTGGTCTACTCCTATACTGAGCTCTGGCTTGGTTTGTGAATGAGATATAAGGTGTACCCAGAGTTTGGACACTCATTCGCCACCTAATTTTTATCATGTTCTTCAGAAAAACCTTTGAGATCTGAGCTGTTGTTTCCCATGTTTGATGACAAGGTGGAGATAAACTGCTGTCTGTCTCCGAGGACAACCAGTAGAAATCTGGAAGCAGCAAGCTGAGATATGGGAGATAAACGACTCTCCTAAGATTTCGGCATAGATTTATATTTGCAGACTTTCAGCTCTTTATGCAGATTTATGAAATGTCAGAAGCAGAATTACACTTTTAGAAATAAGACTTTCTCGGATGTACAAGAAGTTTTCTCTTTGGAGCGGAACAATCAGTTCTAGAGGTGGGAGCAGCCTCTGGCTCAAACTCTTTTAATACAGAAGGACAGAAGGACTCTATGGAAAGATGAGAAGGAGAGAAAATAAAGGTTTGCCGGAAGAGACACCCATTACCTGAACACATGGCGTCCTGCCTGCGAGCTGCCTTGTACCTCCAGACAACATTCCCTGCTAATTTTGCCTATGAGCACAATTAGTCTCCAGACAAGAAGACAAGCTGAGCAGCACATACTTCTTCTCCGCCAAGGCATCTGGTTTAGGTGTGACATCAATTCGCAAAATGCTAAAGTATCTGTTATTCAATGCTCGTCTTCATAAAGGCATAGGTGGAATAGAGGGTGGTGTCATGTCCCCTGCCCAAACAGTAACTAAGACCAACTAAAACTCATCCAGGTTGGTAAATGTCGGAAACTTGGGTTTGGACATGATGCACTACCTACAAGAAGAATAGTAAGGTGTGTATACCATGTGGTATACGCATATGGTATACACACCTATAGGAGCTAATGTTTTATTCTAAGTTATGGGGTGATTGGAGCCAGCCATTAAAGGGATTGTTACATAGTTGAAAAAAAGACATTTGTCCATCAAGTTCAACAAGGGTGGGAAAAGATGTGGATGAGGGGAGGGGTAAAGGAAATGTTTAAAGGGGTTGTCTCGCTACAAAGAATAGCTTTCAAAATGTAGGGAACAGTAAATGAAGACGTTTTCCAAATATGTTGCGTTGTTCATCTTTCTTTGTTAAGGAGCTACAAATGATTTTATCACCTTCTGTGCGCTCTCTGGTTCCCTAAGTGACCGACCTGTGTATTCCTTATCCCTTGCTGTTTGTTCTATCTGATAGCAGAGAGTGATGTCATCAGGTCATGACACAACCCTAATGGTAGGGCCCACATATAAAGCCGGGCCCCGCGCCGTGCGGGAACAGACGCGCGTCCGGCAGAAGAAGCAGTCCCACCCTCCCTCCCTTTTTGGGTTGGCATGGGTGCCAGGTGTGGTTTAAAGTTTTTCTGATGGTGTTCGGGAGTGTTTGCGGTTGTCACAGTGGTGGGTGCGGGTTGGGGTCCTTGGAGTCGGTGTTAAGTTGTGGGGGAGTCAGGTTCTGCTTGGCTCCCAGTTTGGATGGACTGGTCTGGTGAAGGTTGGGGTTTCCACAGGGCATAGTCCTTGGGAGCTGGTAAGGAGTGGTTAGCCACGTGAGGTGGCTTTTGGTGCTCCTGAAGCCGGGAGTGACGGCTGAAGGTAAACTACGGAGAGGAGTGTGAAGTTTCGCCTGACCCGGTTTGGATTATCGTAGCTCCAAGGACCTCAGCCCCAATTGGTTCTCCTCATGGATGTTCTGGAAGGTGCCGGAAGGTTTGGGGGCAGTGGGTTAGGACGAATGGGTATTAGGGGAATTGATACTCATTTGTATTCAGTTATTTATGTTTATTCATTTGTTTGTTAATAAAATGGCTGCTGTGGCCAATTCATCCAATCCAGGTCTCAGTATCTTTATTGGATGGGAATGGAGGGGCCACATGTATGAAACGGTTTTGGTCTAAAACTCACTTTTTTCCCCATAGAAACCTATGGGCAAAAAAGTGAGTTTTAGACCCAATCCGTTTCATACATGTGGCCCTTGGGCCGGGGGTCCGCAGAGGATAGGCGTTGCTCAGGGTCAAGCAGTTGAGAAGATTTGTCTCTCCTTATTAAAGATTTCATCTAGTTCCGCAATGGGCATAGCCTGCAATTATATAAGACAGTGTCCCCTGGAGATAGCACGTTGGTGGAAGGCTCTCTGATGAGGCAGCGTGTGAACGACGCACTTCACAGGGACTTTAGTGCTGTTCAGATCACTCGGTAATAGCCTGTTTTATGCTCTGCCAGCTGGCACTAAGCTTTAGACTGATCAAAAAATGAGATTAGTTTAGCAGGTAATGATGCCCAGTGGCTAAAGGAATGCTTGCAAGCCTTTCTCACAGCGGGAGACGCACAGTTGCACTTTATACACATCAAACAAGGTGCTCACCTGTATTAGGCCGGCTGGCCTGCCGTCACCAGAGCACATGGAGTAATGACCCCTCTCATCCCTTTGAGCAGAAAATGTTGACTGTGCAATATGTGGCACTAGAAACCTCTCGGTGAGTAGTTGTACTCAGTCATGTTAAGACTCCCAAAAAAGGGATGTTCTTCTGTAAAGTTAAGTCCAAATGCAATGAACTTTTCCACTGCGATTAGTGGCAAATCTGCAGTTCCTGTGCTAATAGTTGATGCAGAGGTATTGGGGGTTTGACCCCTATACACTGAAAAGGATTAAATCTGCTCCAAAAATGGACATTCTGCAAATTTTTTAAATTGTTCTCTCATCAACATGGCTTCTACTGCACTGGCAGGTGAAATCTGTAGTAATGTGAATTCACCCCAAAGTAGTCTTTTTTTAGCGTAATCCTGGGTTGATTGGTGGTTTCTGCTTCCAGACCAATCGCTTAAGAGATTAAGACCTCTTGCACATGGCAGAGCTGATTGCTCCTGTACTGCCTTAAAAATTGTACGCTATGAGAACAATGCCTGGTGGCCTACTAGTGGAGATTATTCTTGGGGCCCATCAATGGAGTTGGTTCTTGGACCCACCACTGGAGATGATGCTTGGGTTCCACCACTGAAGTTGGTTCTTGGACCCACCAGTGGAGCTGATTCATGGGGCCCATCAGTGGAGCTGATTCTTAGAGCCCATCATAGGAGACGATTCTTGGGGCCCACTAGTGGAGATGATTCTTGGAGCCCACTAGTGGAGATGATTCTTGGGGCCCACCAGTGGAAATGATTCTTGGGGCCCACCAGTGGAGTTGGTTCTTGGGCCCACCAGCGGAGCTGATTCTTGGGGCCCACCAGTGGAGGTGATTCTTGGGCCCACCAGTAGAGTTGGTTCTTGGAGCCCATCAGTGTAGTTGATTCTTGGGGTGCACCATTGGAGTTGATTCTTGGTGCCCACCAGTGGAGTTAATTTCTGGGGCCTATCAGTGGAGTAGATTCTTGGGGCGCACCAGTGGAGATGATTCTTGGGCCCTACCAGTGGATATGATTCTTGGGGCCCACCAGTGGAGTTGGTTCTTAAGGACCACCAGTGCAGCTGATTTTTGGGGCCCACCAGTGGAGTTAATTCTTGGGGCCACAAGTGGAGTTGATTCTTTGGGTCCATCATTGGAGTTCATTCTGGATGCCCACCAGTGGAGTTCATTCCTGGGGTCCATCAGTGAAGTGGATTCTTGGGGCCCACCAGTAGAGTGGATTCTTAGGGCTACCAATGGAGTCGATTCCCATGGCCCACCCAACAGCTACTGCATATGCTTCTCTTTCTTTGCCTTTCTACCTGAAAAGTAGCCCCAAGCCTGCCATGCCCGAGGGCTCACTCGGGCTTTTCCCTGCTCCTCTGTGGGCCAGTTGGAGCCTGCCTGAGTATTGCAGGATAGTTTCCATGGGTGATACAGTAGATGCAGGAAGTTGAAGAGATACTTCCATGTAATAAGATGATAGCATATCATTAAGGTCAGTGGGATACCTAAGGAGCCACAGGAAAACTGTGAAGGGGCCACAGTGCTGAATCAACACTGTGTCCTTATCATTCTTACGGTCAATGCTAGTCCCAGAGGTCAGATTTTCACCAATTAGATCCATATGATATATTATCACTGAACATTTAATATTTCCTCCAACATGCTGTACTGATATAATGTACATTGGAGGAGGCAATTTTTTTTAAAGAAATAATCATAGTGATTTACCATTGATTTCTAAAGTGCAAATTGTCTACAATGTAATAGGTCACGTAGCCATCCATATTAGAGGGCCAAAGGTCTAGATGGGCCTTGGGTATGCACACATGGATCTAAAGCCTGTATATATAATATTATGTGATAGAAATACCCATTGAACAGTAATTTCACATATAAATACTAATACTATTGGTAGGTAATGAGGGGTTTTTACCTCCGACCATTCCGACATTTCCCACTGGGGTCCACATGCTGGATTTCTGCAAACTTTCTTCTCATCTGGTTTGGTGATATCAGAAGAATCACATAAGTCGCTGTACACTGAGCTGTCAAACCCAGGGGATATCATTTTCCAGCATCTTACAATGCGGAACTGATAGCCCTCACCACAGGTCCGGGAACACTCGCTCCAGCTACTCGTCTCCCACCTAAAACAATAGAGAACTATATTACTGGACCTTCTGGATTGTAGGACACAATTTGATCTCGGCCCAATGTGGGAAAGTAGGGCTCTGAGCAACAACCAAAGTAGGAACCCATCGCTTGCCATTTTTAGACAGTTTTTCTCCTGATTTTACCCTACCATATAATGCTGAGGCAAAACTGCTGTTATTACGACCAATGCAACGCAACCATATAGTTCCCAAATCATAGGTAGCATCCCAATAAGGAGTCCACACATTAGTGCCAACTACTACCCACAAAACACTGTCAATTCCCATATAATTACAACAGACAACTATACATAACACTAAGCAGTTTTAAATTGCTTTTAGAATTCACATATTTTGGAGCCCCCAAGAAAGTGAAGACCCGGGGCAAATGCCCAGTTTGTCACCATTAGGACCCTTAAAAAAAACAAAAAAGTTGTAGTTCTCTAAATTCGAGAGCATACCACCAAACCAAATGTTGATGCATTCGTGGTGCAACTCAAGTGAAAATGGTCTGGAAATGATAACTGCACCAACTTTGTTATGTCTTCCCCATTCCCACCAAAAAACCAGGAGAAGGACCCACGTTGCATTGATGAGATAGTTGCCACAAATTTTTATATTGGACGTCAACATCTTTGAGCCCCAGGAACTAACGTTCCCAGTGCCTAATCCTGACGATGAACTGGCCTCCTATTTGGAAGTTTTAATTGCTCTTAGAATTCACATATTTTAGAGCCCCCAAGAAGGTGAAGACCTGGGGCAAATGCCCAGTTTGTCACTCTTAAGACCCTTAAAAAACCCCGAAAAAGTTGTAGTTCTCTAAATTCGAGAGCATACCACCAAACCAAATGTTGAGGCATTCGTGGTGCAACTCTTGTGAGTGACAAGGGTCTGGAAATGATAACTGCACCAACTTTGTTATCACCTTTCCCACCAAAAAAACAGGTGAAGGACCCACGTTACGTTGATGAGATAGCTGCCACAAAATGTTTTTATTGGACTACAACATCTTTGAGCACCAGGAACTAACGTTCCCAGTACCTATTCCTGACAATTAAGTGGCCTCATACTTGGGAGTTTTAATGAACAGTGACTATTCATGTTCCAAAAGCCCTCCACCTCTTGTTCTCAGGATCGGTGATCATAGTGATCAGACCCTCACCGATCAGACTTGTACAGTATCTCATAAAAGTCAGTACACCCCTCATTTTTGTACATCTTGTATTATATCTTTTCAGGGGACATCAATGAAGATAGGATACTTTGATGCAGGACTGAAACAAGCACCCCCCTTTTATGGAAAATTCATACCTCCTTGTGTCCCTATTTTGGCTGGGGTGAAGTGGCGCCCTAGGCTGTTGCCTATCTTTGCCTACATGTTGTCCTGGTCTTGCTTTGATGCAATGTAAAGTAGTCAGTGTCTAACTTGTATAACAGTGTAAATTTGGCGTGCCCTCAAAATAACTTAGCACACAGCTATCGATGTCTAAACCACTGGCAAAAAAAATGAGGACACCACTAAGTGACAACAAAAGTGAGTACACCCCTAAATGACAATGGACAAATTGTGAAAGTGTCAGTATTTTGCTGTGGCCTCCATTATTTCCCAGCACTGCCTTAACTCTCTTGGGCATGGAGGTCACTAGAGCATCACTGGTTGCAGCCACTGGAATCCTCTTCCCTCCTCCATGACGACATCACGGAGCTGATGGATTTTAGAGACCTTGCGCTCCTCCACCTTCCATTTGAGGATACCCCACAGATGCTACATAGGGTTTAGGTCTGACATCCTTGGCCAGTCCAGCACCTTTATCCTCATTTTCTGTATCAAGGCAGTGGCTATTTTTGGGGTTTTGGGGTTGTTATGTTGGATACTGCCCTGCAGCCCAGAAGGGAGGGGATCATGCTCTGCTTCAGTAGGTCACAGTACATGTTGGTATTCATGGTTCCCTCAATGAACTGTAGCTCACCATAGCAGGCAGCACTCATGCAGCCCCAAATTGTGACACTCCCACCACAATGCTTAACTGTAGGCAAGACACACTTGTCTTTGTCCTCCTTACCTGGTTGCTGCCACTCACACTTGACACCATCTGAACCAAATAAGTTTATCTTGGTCTCATCAGAGCACAGGACATGGTTCCAGTAATCCATGTACTTAGTCTGCTTGTCTTCAGAAAACTATTTGCAGGCTTTCTTGTGCATCATCCTTAAAAGAGGCTTCCTTCTGGGACGACAGCCATGCAGACCAATTTGGTGCAATATGCGGCATATGGTCTGATCACTGACAGGCTGACACCCCCCACCTCTGTAACCTCTGCAGCAATGCTGGTGGCACCTCATCTCTGGATATAACACTAAGCGTGTGTAATTAGCTTCTTTGGTCGACCACGGTGAGGCCTGTTCAGCTCAGTGTCAGGGTGTTGGCTTCTTCTTATAGCCTCGGCCATCTTTATGTAGAGTGACAATTCTTTTTTTCAGTTCCTCAGACAGTTCTTTGCCATGAGGTGCCATGTTGGACTTCCAGTGACCAATCTGAGAGAGTGTGATAGTGATAACACCAAATGTAACACACCTGCTCCCCATTCACACCTGAGGCCCTATGTTCACACGGGGTAATTTGGGCGCACATTTCGCCGCGTATTTGCACTCTAATACGGGCCAGAATTACGGTAATTCATAGTTCTCATAGAGAACTATGGATTACGCCTCCTCTCCCCGCGCGTACAATAGGATCGTATTGTATGAGCGGGGAGATAAGTGACATGTCAATTACTTGCAGCGAATACGCGCCGCGAGTAATGCATGTCAATGGGAACGGCAGGATGCCGCCCCCCGCGCCGCCCGCGGGAGTATGCGCTGATCAGTGCGAGCTCCCGAAACACACGATGTACTGCGGCGCGTTTTGTACGCGCCGCAGTACATCGTTTGAACATACCCTTACACTAACGAGTCACATAACACCATTAAGAGAAAATGGCAAATTGGGCAAAATTTGTCCATTGTCACTTAGGGGTGTACTCACTTTTGTTGCCAGCGGCTTAGACATTGATGGCCGTTTGTTGAGTTATTTTGAGGGGACACCAAATTGACACTGTTATACAAGCTGTACACTGACTACTTTACATTGTACCAAAGTGTCATATCATCAGTGTTGTGAGGGGTGTACTCACTTTTGTGAACTACTGTATGTCAAATCTAGCATCACTGGCGTTTTCTTATGTTCCCAGAGCCCTGGTGCCATAGCTACCTCAGCCTCTCCTTTAATTTAGTTCTGCACCTGGTTGTGGTTATGGTAGTATTCAGTTGTTCCTGTAACAGGGGCTGGGCTAGGACAACTTGTCATGTATTGACAATAGGTGGTTGTCACCCATAACACCTTCACATGGCTTCATATAGTAATCTGGGATAAAATAACAAAAATCATGAGGATAATTCTGTCATTTGGGTGGAGTAACCTTTTTCCGGGACGTGGAACATTTTTGTTTTGCTGTTTCATGGATGAAAAAAAAAATTCTTATTTTCAATTACTCTACATTGGAAAAATCCGGGTTATGCCGTGAGATAGAGCAGCTATGTTTTGTGCAGTCATGACTCGGTATCCATCACATCACCCAATGACTCAGTCCGTTTCTACCAGAAGCCTTCAAAAATGCAGCGATGATATTTTTGGCCGCCTCCATCTGGAAGTTGTAAGAAGGTTGGTCCTGGAACGTGGCAGCCGAAGTAATCTGCAAATGAGTGTTTACTACAGTGTGTACCTTGGCTGACATTCCCGCCCGGCACAGAACTCGTGTACGGGCTCGGGACGGGTCAATGCGTCACAGTGTGAGTCGTCCACTTCCACTCCGTCGTATCTCACACACATGGCGTAATTTGACATCACACCTATGAGGGAAACACAATAGAAAGGTTGGACAACGAGAAATAGACAAAACGGAGGAGCCAACTAAATAAAATTAGGTTTTTTTATTTTTTTTTTTAAAAAAAAATTAAAATTTTAACAATTCAAAATTTTTCCACAAAAAAAAAGAATTAAGAAAAACTCTAAGGGCAACATGTCCCAACACGCCAATGCCAGTTTTGTGGTCTATTTTGCGCCAAAACCACTTTTGACGCCATATTCTTGATGTAAATGAACTGTTGTACACCAAAACTAGGCGCACAATACGCCGGGAACGGCACTTTGTAATGCGCCGAAATATGGTGCACATATGTCATGCGCCTCCGCTGGGCAATGCGCCTCGATAGGCGCATTACATAAACTAGTAATGATATGCCATGCGCCGCGAGTTGCGCAATGCGCTTTTTTTGATGCGGCGCGCCTTTTTAGGCGCATTAAGGTATACCTGATGCCAGTTTTTAGAAAGTATCGGACTTTCAGGCGCACTTTACACTGATTTAATGAGCCTAAAACTGGCATGGATATGCCACTTTTCAGACATGTTGCCCTAAGAGGTCACCCAATCTGCCCTTTTTACTGATATTTTATAATTTTTGCATTTTCTTTTAATTTTTTACCACATCAGCAACAGTGGAATTGATACAAGATCAAAATGAGGGCCCATAGTGTCGGGTCTTGCAGTCTAGGACAAAGGGGTCTAAAATCTGTTTCCACCTCCCACGTTTTCCTTGTGTGCCCATATTAGCACTCTTCTAGATGAGGGTAGTCCAGCACAAGGACAAGGAGTATAGGAGTAACCCAAGGGCCAAATTACAGTAGGTGTAATTATGCTTATACTAATCATACTGCCCCCTATGTTCAAGAAATTAGGAATAATTGAGAAAAGATTAGACAGGAATAGTCCTTTATAGAAATTGAAATATAAAGGATTATAATAGAGTCTAATAGCTTGATCTAAGGGCAAGGCCGGGACAACGGGTAGGTGGAAGTAAGGAACCGGCTAGGGTGCACTTCATCGAAGGCAGAAAAGGGGGCGCTAAGGAGGCATAGAGTGGGGTGTATTTTCCATTGGGGGAGGCATTATATGCCTTAGGGTAGACCTAGGCACTGTATGGCCTGTGGGCCACATCCGGCCCACTAACTAGCCGGATGTGGCCCGCAGCCCGTTCTATGCCCAGGTCTGCCCTAAGGCACATAATGCCCCCCAATGGAAAATTCAGCTCTATGCCTCCTTGCGCCCATATGCGCGCCACTATATGCCGGGTGTTTTAATAGTACTCACTCTCCAGCACATACTTCTAAAATGCTCTGTGCCGGCTTCCATAGATATTCACTTTCCCCGGCGCGTAAGCGCTGGGAAGAAGTGACACCTCACTTCATTCTCCCGGCGCACACGGCAGGTAGACATATTTCTCAGTGAGAGCTATGAATTATCGTATTTGAGAGCCATACTTTAGGCGTATTGCAGCAGAATTACGTCCCTAAATACGGTCCGCAAAGACGCTGTGTAATACCCTTATTTGTCTAGGGCACCAATATACCTTGTCCCGGTCCTGCCCAAGGGGCACTTGAGGCCTAGGTGTTGATCACTTAGCCTACAAATTGCAAGTTGAATAGGCCCCTCCAATGACTCACATTGATTGCCTGTATAACCTGCAAAAGAACCTGGCATTGAACATTCAATTTCACTGCAGTGCCCCCACAGGAGAAATGGAGTATTACATGCCGGGTCCTCCAGAGAGAACTAAATAGCCTTTGTAGCCATTGCTCATAGATGGAGGTCGCAATTGAGAAACTCATCACAGATATATAGATGTTGACTACAGCTAGACGTATGTTATAATATTACATAGCACACAGTCCCATGTGTTGGGTACTGATCCTGGAGGGTTTTTGACTCTCAATAATTGAAAAAACTATCCATAACTTTATAAAACTGAGCACAGTGTAGGTTCAGAATGAGGACTTTATATGGTGGTAGAAGGTGATGGGCACATAGAAATATAACACGCTAGCCTGATGGAAAATGTCTGTCTATACAGTCAGCTTTTTTTTTTAATATACCGTATAATTCCGCACACAGGAAGAAATAGAAATGGCACGGAGCGAGCAGCCTTCCTGCAGACGCGGAGTCACATGCAGTGTCTTCTGGTCTGATACTCACAAAAGAGCCTTGTCTAAAGTCACAGGCTGTGCCCTTCTACCGCTCTGCCAGTGGAAATACTGCTGAGCCTATCTTACCACAGGGCACTGCGAGCCAAGTGGCTGGGAACAGGTAGTGTGTATTTATGCGCCCTACGCCAACTCCATGTACTGTAAGTTATTTTATCCTATAGACACTTGGGGTTGTTGCCGAGTAGCTGTAGACTGAGTACTTTTTATACAGCTTTAGAGTCTGGGTACTTTTTTAAAATTTTTATTAAAGGGACCACCTTCAATTGGATGTTCATGTCCATTACAGTATTTGTACCTATAGGACACGTGCACAATTGCAACCAACTATTACTATAGGGCCACATGTATGAAACGGTTTTGGTCTAAAACTCACTTTTTTCCCCATAGGTTTCTATGGGGAAAAAAGTGAGTTTTAGACCAAAACCGTTTCATACATGTGGCCCTTTAAAAGATTCTGGATAATTAGGTAGCTCTATGTCAAAAATCTAGAGCCAAATGATTGCATTTAAAGGGGTTTTAACATAAAGGCATTTCATGTCTAGTTTGTCCTGTTTCAGCTTTCAGTGTGTTCGAAAGTGGGCGTGTATGATTTGTTTGTGCTGCATCTCATGTGATCTAGTAGGCTTGACATCACCATGGGTGACATGTATGATTTTTGGCATTAAGATGCCAATTTTTATGCGCATTATATTAGTGTAGAAGGCGCCTGATTCATGAAGCCGCTCAGGTAAACCCCTTTGAAAGTGCTCTACCTGCTCCAGCAGTAATGCGCCTGGAATTGCCGTAACGAAGCTATAAATCTATAGCTTCGTACGGTTCTTCGTACGGTACGCAAATCAGGCGCATTACAATGTGCCGTCAGCACTCTGTTCTGCACCTAATAATGGCGTGCAGGTGAATTTAAACAATTGTGAATGGGGCTGTGCTAGATGTTGGGCTGAAAAGAAACCAGACTTCTGGCACAGCCTCGTTCATGCATGTCACTCCATGTCTTTCCCCACAGTGTGCTCTCTCTAGTCAAACGGTTTATGTAAAGACCTGTCAGCAACTATGATGTAGCTGAGTGGTTAGCACTTCTGCCTTTCAGCCCAGGGGTTCTAGATTCAAATCCCTCCAGGAACCAAACATGTGGATTTTTTTTCTCTGTGCACATACCTGATTGAGGTTTATTTTTTATTTTTTATTTATATGTACTGTTTGACTAATTACTAATGGGGACAGAGGACGGGAGTAGAATGACAGCACCTGGGGTTGAACACTCGCTCATCAGTAAGTGTATGTGATTACTAAGGAGTACAGAGGAGGGGAGTAGAATGACAGCACCGGGGGTTGAACACTTGCTCAGCAGTGAGTGTGTGTGATTACTAAGGATAATAGAAGACGTGAGTAGAATGACAGCACCTGGGGTTGAACATTCGCTCAGCAGTGAGTGTGTGTGATTATTAAGGAGTACAGAGGACAGGAGTAGAATGACAGCATCTGGGGTTAAACACTCGCTCAGCAGTGAGTGTGTGTGATTACTAAGGAGTACAGAGGACAGGAGTCAAATGACAGCACTTGGAGTTGAACACTCGCGCAGCAGTGAGTGTGTGTGATTACTAAGGAGTACAGAGGACGGGAGTCGAATGACAGCACCAAAATCTACAATCAGAAAATTAAAACAGCTAAGAAGAGAAGAATATGTATCAGTATCTGGTTTTAATTAGTAAAAAAAAAAATTGGGGATAGAGTCCCTTTAAAAGTGCCTGTATATCTATACATGTTCTGTATAGATAGAGGGTGGGCTTTCAGAATAATTTCCTCTCGGTGGGCCCAAGAAGCTGCAGTCTGATACTGAAGACCAAGGGCATCATGTATTTACGGGACTGCGCCAGCCCTGTTCTCTAGATGTATGAGCAGGTGCACTCCAAAATTAGGCCCATTATGAGGCATCCACGGCACTTTGTAATGCGAACTGAGACCGGGAGGCGTCGCACCACAACTGTATGATTCTACACATTATAGCTTAGTGCAGCAAATCCAGGCACATTACTGCTGGAACAGGTAGAGCACTTTAAAAGTAGTTTACCTGAGCCTGATTTGTCGTTTTGTAGCTAGAAAGCGCCAAATCTATGACCGCAGTAGAACAGGTTCATAGATTCTGCCGCAATCTACACTGCTAATGCGCGCAAATTGTCGTCTGGGTGCCATAATACATACATGTCGCCCCAAATGCACATTTGAAAAAAGTCGCCTGAACCCGCTGATTGTCTTACATGCATGAGAGTCTCTTGATTCTCTGCTATTGGGGTAAAGAAGGATGGGGCATGGTGAATTTCAATGCCTCTCTCCTCATTGAGTTAGAGCCATCTTTTCCATTAGGCACACTAGGCAGTTGCCCGGGGGCCCCATCAGTATAGGGGCCCCTGGTGGTGTATGTATGTCCCAGGAATACAAGAAACATACCGTGGATCCCTTTGGTGGTTTTGCTTATTTAAGTGTTTGTGTGTTTTCAGGATGTAAAAGTCACAGCACAATAATGACCCAAATAAAACATAACTTTTAATAAATATACTTTAAAATAGATCCAAAAAAACCCCACAAACAAGACCAAAAACATAAGAGGGTATACAATAAGGCAAGATAGAATGACCCCTTCAAATTAATCCTGAGGGGTAATAACCAAACAGATACAGCCTATAAAGTCCCTAATCAGTGACTAATGAAGCGGAGACATCGCCCCGACAAGGGCGGCGCCACAAACTGACCCTCACAAAATGCCCAATGCAGAATACCCTATACCAGGGCAAAAAACATAAAACCATATAACCAAACCACTTTACAGGGGTTCCACTTTATAGGCTGTATCTGTTTGCTTATTACCCCTCAGGATTAATTTGAAGGGGTCATTCTATCTTGCCTTATTGTATACCCTCTTATGTTTTTGGTCTTGTTTGTGGGGTTTTTTGGATCTATTTTAAAGTATATTTATTAAAAGTTATATTTTATTTGGGTCATTATTGTGCTGTGACTTTTGTTTGACGGACCCAGTGAATTATATTTGTTTGTCAGTGCTCTGTTTTCAGGATGTGCAAACAGTTAAAAACCATGGAGGAGAAGGGAGCCAAAGGCTTCCTGCTCTGCCAAATGGTCTTGCACGCTGCCGGTGTCCAGACATAAGGGGCGTGATAATATGGATGTGCTTGGAGGGGTGGCCAAGGGGTGGCCAAGCGTGATGTCATGCATTTAGGCTTGGCCCAGGGCCATTTTTTCCATTGGGCACACTAGGCAGTTGCCCGGGAGCCCTACAAATATAGGAGCCCCAAGTGGTGCATTTTATGTCCCAGGAATACAAGAAACATTCTCTGGATCCCTTGGTTGGTTTTGCTTATTTAATTGTTTGTGTGTTTTTAGGATGTGCAAACAGTTAAAAACCATGGTGGAGAAGGGAGCCAAAGGCTCCCTGCCCTGCCAGATAGTCTTGTAGGCTGCCGGTGTCCAGACATAAGTGGCATGATAATATGGGTGTACTTGGGGGGGCTTGAGGCATGGTCTACTGTGATGTCATATATTTGGGCAGGACCCACTGAAGTTCTCTGCCCAGGGGCCCATAATGCTGTTAAGACGGCTCTGACTTGAGTATAGCCCAAAAGCTATAGAAGGTATATGGGCACCTTTAGTTTCGGAGGGGCCTGCTAACCAGTGTTTAATTTCCCTGCAGTGCCCCTGTAAGAAAACAGGTGAAACAACATAGTTATATGGCACAAACCTGTGGTACACGTGGCACTGCATGGCTCATGAGAAGACAGCTTCCATCGATACATGTCCACGGCGCTTATTCCCTGCACCTTCCTCAGTAATTTTGGCCCTTTTCTATCGACAGACAAAACAGAGGGTTATGAGCACGCTACCGTCACCATGAAAATGGGCAAAATTCTCAAAGACAGACAGTGCGTTATGGTTTTTAGCTTAACGGTCACATGTTCGTATAGATACGGGTAGAGATACATTATACAGACATATAGCTTATTGAGGGGTGTGCTCAGGTGTTTGGTTTCGGGTATCAAAAACATACCTGTCCTGTTCCCCAAGTAGAATCCCCAGCCTGGTTAGAAGCAGAGCTTCCACTGTCTAAAAAGAAAGAATGGGATAAAAAGACCCAGTATAGAAACAGATCAGAATATCACAAAAATGGCGGTTTATCAAGACCTCAGTCAAACAGGGACGGGTGACTCTACGGTCCTAAGACCGGTGGCTTTGAATGGACAGAAACCTTATGAACGTATTCTTGCCTTATTGTAATGATACATTTTGAGGGTTTTAAAGGACGTTTTTGGAAAAAAAAATTGTCCTTTAAAAAAAAAATAAAAAAAATGCACCGCCCTTCCTCGTACTTGTAGAACAGGGGTCCCTCCCCGCTGCGTCACAGGAGACCCCTGAAGAAATTGAGCCTCCACAAAGGAAAAGAGGATGTCCAGAGATAAGCACAGTGGGCCATGATGCTCGGCCCGTTTTCCCCCCTTTAGGCTACTGCTTCATTTCTTCAACGCAATGGGATTTCATCGCCCCAGCGCGGCCACGGGCGGCGCTGGGACATTGAAATGACATTGCGTCTCCTTTGTAGAGGCTCAATTTCTTCAAGGGCCCCTGGGGCGCAGGAGGAGAGAGTCCTAGGGAGCATGGAGGGGTGGGGGGGGGGGGGAAAATAACCTATTATACAATTACATGGAGGGGAGATGCATTTTTATTTAAGGGGTGTTTCCTAAAGTGGAACTACCCTTTAAGATCTCTAAGTGCAGTATTTTTGCGCCGTTCATGCAGTTTCTGTCAACGATGAGCAGATAAATTTAGTCTTAACATGCAGAACGTCCTACACAGAGGCGTCACATTCCTCATAGAACCCAGATCAATGAGTTAACCTTCATAGACTTCAGTATTTACTCCCAATTACCATGACATGTTCCATTGATTTTACCAAGGACGCGAAACTTAAAACTTTCCTCCTCTAGTTAAGGAATTGCAGTCACTTGATCGTTTGTACAATACACTGCAATACTAATGTAATGCAGTGTACTGTGGTTTTACCGCTCTTTTATCACATATTTCCTCTGGAAGGTTGTCATAGGGCAGTGTTTCTCAACTCCAGTCCTCAAGACCCACCAACAGGTCATGTTTTCAGGATCTCCCACAAAATGCACTGACCATAATGATATCACCTGTGCAATGCTAAGGAAAGCCAGAAAACATGACCTGTTGGTGGGTCTTGAGGACTGGAGTTGAGAAACACTGTCATAGGGGTACTAAGATGGCAGACATGGGGGTCTTCACTAGCTCCCTGCCTGTAAACACCCAGTGAATACGTCTTGGGTGCAAACAGGTGACAAAGGATCCCCCACGTCTTGTGTAACAGATTAGATGCTGCAGTTGCTGTTGTCTGGGGCATCCAGGAGGTTACATTTCAGAGCTGTCATTTTGAGATAGTTACATCGTTTGTAAGGCCAAGCAAAGACAGACGTCCCTCCAGTTCAGCCTATTGTGCTAAAATGTTGATCCAGAGGAAGGCAAAAAAAAACCACGAGGTAGAAGCCAATTGTCCTCATTTTAGGAAATAAATTCCTTCCCAACTCCAATCCCTGGATCAATGCCCCTTCTCCAGAATCCTGGTCACTATAACTTGTTATATTATTACATCTAGAAAGTATCCAGACCCTTCTCCAAATCCGTCACTATAACTTTAATATTACACACCTAGAATGTATCCAGACCCTTCTCCAGATCCCTATTATAACTGTTATATTATTACATCTAGAATGTATCCAGACCATCCAAATCCCGTCACTATAACTTGTTTATTATTAATTAAAATGTATCGACCTTCTCAGAATCCCGTCACTATAACTTGTTATATTATACTTAGAAAGTATCCAACCTTCTCAAACCGGTCACATAATGTTATATATACACTAGAAAGTATCCAGCCTTCTCCGAATCCCGTCACTATAATTGTTATATTTTACATCTAGAAAGTTCCAGACCCTTCTCAATCCCGGTCACTATAATGTAATTATTACATCTAGAAATGTATCCAGACCCTTCTCAGAATCCCGTCACTAAACTTTTCTACTATTACATCTAGAAATGTATCCAGACCTTCTCAGAATACGCTCACTATAACTTATTTATATTACATTAAAATGTATCAGACCCTTCTCCAGAATGTCTACATCTTGTTTATTATTACATCAAAATGATCAGACCCTTCTCCAGAATCCGGTCATTATAACTGGTTATTAATACATCTAGAAATGTATCCAGACCCTTCCAGAATCCCGGTCACTAAACTGGTTATATTATTACATCTAGAAATGTATCCAGACCATTCTCCAAATCCTGGTCATTATAAACTGTTATATTATTCCATCTAGAAATGATCCAGACCCTTCTCCAGAATCCGGTCACTATAACTTGTTATATTATTTACATCTAGAACTGTATCCAGACCCTTCTCCCGAATCCCGGTCACTAGAACTTGTTATATTATTACATCTAGAAATGTATCCAGACCCTCTCCAGAATCCTGTCACTATAACTTGTTATATTATTACATCTAGAAATGTATCCAGACCTTTCTCCAGAATCCCGGTCACTATAACCTGTTATATTATTACATCTAGAAATATATCCGACCCTTCTCCAGAATCCTGGTCACTATAACTTGTTATATTATTACATCTAGAAATTTATCCAGACCCTTGTCCAGAATCCCGGTCGCTATAACTTGTTCTATTATTACATCTAGAAATGTATCCGACCTTCTCCAGAATCTTGGTCACTTAACTTGTTCTATTATTACATCTAGAAATGTATCCAGACCCTTCTCCAGAATCCCGGTCACTATAACTTGTTCTACTATTACAACTAGAAATGTATCCAGACCCTTCTCCAGAATCCCGGTCACTAGAACTATATGTACATCAAGTGTTGGGAAGGGCCATCTTTTCCATTGGGCACACCAGGAAGTTGTCCGGGGCCTCCACAAGTGTAGTGGCCCCAGATGGGGTATGTTTGTCACAGGAATACAAGAAACATACCCTGGATCCCTTGGTTGGCTTTGCTTATTTAACTGTTTGTGTGTTTTTAGGATGTGCAAACAGTTAAAAACCATGGTGGAGAAGGGAGCCAAAGGCTCCCTGCCAATTAGTCTTGTAGACAGCTGGCTGGCGGTGTCCAGACATAAGTGGTGTGATAATATGGGTGTGCTTGGGGGTGGCTACAGGTATGACCTAGTGTGATGTCATGTATTTGGGCAGGGCCCACTGCAGTGCTCTGCCTGGGGGCCCTTAGGCCTGGTTCACACGGCTTATTGCCGGCATAATTGCGGGGACGTATTTTGCCCCGCCATTACGCCGGCAGCCGTGCAGCGGGGGCGGGGCAGCTCGCCGGCCCCATAGACACACGTAATTCACGGCGCGTACACGCCGTAAATAATGTGCATGTCACTTTCTCCCACCGTGGCGGATTCGCTGAGCGTGGAGGGGAGACGGAATCCATCGTTCTCTATGAGAACTGTGGATTACCGTAGTTACTGGGACGGATTGGAGCCGTACGGCGCGCAGTACGGCTCCAATCCGCGCCCAAATAAGCCGTGTGAACGAGGCCTTAATGTTGTTAAGACGGCTCTGGTGTTGGGATGGAGGTAAAGTTGCACTGATACACTGTGTTATGCCTAGTGCAAAGCCTAAGAAAGTGCTACATAACTCAATGGTTTTCTCTGTGTTGTTCTTTGAGCTTCTTTGTCATGTGGCGCCCCCTTAGAACACGCACTAGGCATAACACAATGGATCAGTTTTGCCTAAAGTGCTCCTTTAAGAGGACATAACTGAATATTGGGCATCTAGATCTGAGCCTGTCATAACGACCATGTAGGGTGCTTTCACTTGGCGTGTTTTTGATGATTTTTTGTGCAGCAATGTATAGCATTAACTGCTGTGCCTTCCTGCACAAAAAACGCATCAAAAAATGCGTCAAGAATGCACCGTGTGAAAGCACCCTAATAGTGTTAGACGCTCGTTAAGTTGGAGCAGCAGGACTTTCGTCTTTGTTCTTGTTTTGTCTCCTTGAGGAAAAATCATTTTAGCAATAATTTTGCAGCTCTGTTTTTTTAAGATTTTTCGGTCCCATCTGGGTGTGCACTTGTGTGTTAGTAAAATTACCAGTTTTATAAAACAAAACCTATTCTTTCCCTCTGGATTGATCCCGCAGTTGTTTTACTGGGCTAGTCCATGCCAAAAAGGGAAGAGAGTGAAGAGAAAAAAAAAAAAATTGGCAAGCAGGTACGGGCCGGGATTCAAGTGTTGTTTTGGCTGCCTGACTTTAAGACGGGCGTTTGAAGCAGAGGATAACGCTGCGGACTCTCGGGATTAACAGTCTGTGCACCTAAGTTAAGTGATAGAGAAACGAACAGTAAGATTTTTCCTAATTACTGCAGTTTTAATTTAATTTTAAATAAAATCTAAAAACAAAATTGTAAAAAAATCCTATGAGCTATTTTTTCTAAGATTTAAAGGGGACCTTTTACTGGTTCAGTTTGCTGTTCCGCGGAGGGTTTGTTAGATACTATCACATCTATTCCAAGGTGCCAGTCGAGGGTTACACTTGATGACTCTGTAGAAGTCAGGTAAGTGGGCCATGTGACTACTCTTTTGATGGGTCAGATGGGATAACCAGGACTGACAATGGGTAGACAGAGGTCAGATGTGGTACCCAGGACCAAGACCATGGGTATATACAGGTCAGATGGGTACCCAGGACCAAGACCATGGATAGACAGAGGTCAGACGGGTACCCAGGACCAAGACCATGGGTAGACAGAGGTCAGATGGGTACCCAGGACCAAGACCATGGGTAGACAGAGGTGAGATGTGGTACCCAGGAGCAAGACCATGGGTAGTATACAGTCAGATGTGGTACCCAGGACCAAACCATGGGTAGACAGAGGTCAGATGTGGTACCCAGGACCAAGACCATGGGTATATACAGGTCAGATGTGGTACCCAGGACCAAACCCATGGATAGACAGAGGTCAGATGTGGTACCCAGGACCAAGAACCATGGGTATATACAGGTCAGATGTGGTACCCAGGACCAAGACCATGGGTAGACAGAGGTCAGATGTGGTACCCAGGACCAAGACCATGGGTATATACAGGTCAGATGTGGTACCCAGGACCAAGACCATGGGTAGACAGAGGTCAGATGTGGTACCCAGGACCAAGACCATGGGTATATACAGGTCAGATGTGGTACCCAGGACCAAGCCCATGGGTAGATAGAGGTTAGATGTGGTACCCAGGACCAAGACCATGGGTAGACAGAGGTCAGATGTGGTACCGAGGACCAAGACCATGGGTAGACAGAGGTCAGACGGGTACCCAGGACCAAGACCAATGGTAGACAGAGGTCTGATGGGTATCCAGGACCAAGACCATGGATAGACAGAGGTCAGATGTGGTACCCAGGACCAAGACCATGGGTAGTCAGAGGTGAGATGTGGTACCCAGGACCAAGACCATGGGTAGATAGAGGTTAGATGTGGTACCCAGGACCAAGACCATGGATAGACAGAGGTCAGATGTGGTACCCAGGACCAAGACCATGGGTAGACAGAGGTCAGATGGGTACCCAGGACCAAGACCATGGATAGACAGAGGTCAGATGTGGTACCCAGGACCAAGACCATGGGGAGATAGAGGTTAGATGTGGTACCCAGGACCAATACCATGGGTAGATAGAGGTTAGATGTGGTACCCAGGACCAAGACCATGAGGAGACAGAGGTTAGATGTGGTACCCAGGACCAAGAACATGGGTAGATAGAGTCAAATGTGGTACCCAGGACCAAGAACATGGGTAGCTAGAGGTTAGATGTGGTACCCAGGACCATTACCATGGGTAGATAGAGGTTAGATGTGGTACCCAGGACCAAGACCATGGGTAGATAGAGGTCAGATGTGGTACCCAGGACCAAGAACATGGGTAGCTAGAGGTTAGATGTGGTACCCAGGACCAATACCATGGGTAGATAGAGGTCAGATGTGGTACCCAGGACCAAGACCATGGGGAGATAGAGGTTAGATGTGGTACCCTGGTCCAATACCATGGGTAGACAGAGGTTAGATGTGGTACCCAGGACCAAGACCATGGGTAGACAGAGGTCAGATGTGGTACCCAGGACCAAGACCATGGGTAGACAGAGGTCAGATGTGGTACCCAGGACCAAGACCATGTGGTACCCAGGACCAAGCTGATAAAAGCAAGTTGTGCAAAAAATATTTAAACACAATCCAAAAAAGAGAGTACCTTAGCCTAAAACAGCAGCCAAACAGATGATGGAGGGAAACCGCTAACGCGTTTCGGGCTGTAGTGTAGCGCCCTTAGTCATAGCGAACTCGCTATCCACCCTGACCCTTGAAAGATTAGGGGCCCTGGGCATATGCCTAGTATGTCACCTCCTATAACCGCCCATCAGACATAGGTCTATGTATATTATATCCCACGTATGGAAGGTCCCATGTTTTCCATCTCTCAGTAGCTTCGCAGTTTTGGACAAGTTCACCTTGATTATTTTTACAGTGTGGTTAAAACCACGGGCCAATAAAAATGCCCTGCAGAGAGTAGCGTGTAATCCCCGAGTCCGGGCGTTCTGCAGGTTTGCATGAATTGTGCTGGGTCATGTGCGTCATGAAATTATTAGTTCCACTATTTGATTTTGGTTATCCTGGAAGCCTTCCTATAAATAAACCACGGCTCCCTGTATAGAGCGTTTCTTCTGGTGGACTCCATAAATAAGCACTGTCCGCTCCACCTATCATTAACCCAGATAAGATCCTTAATAAGGGGGAACGCTGCGGTTTTACGATTCAGAGACAAGTTCCTGGGTTAATACTCTACAGAGGACATTGCAACATAAGCCAAGCTACAAATGGGGGGACTACAGGGCTCAGCGTCTCCCAAATGCAAGACATGTTTTACATCAAGCTATATAAAATGGTGCATTGATCTATACCACAGTTTTTAGAAAGGGGTTTATAGAGTTAACATTGCTGTAGTAGCCAAAAGTTTTGCCTGTGATGTCACTAACCTTAGGGCATACATGCCAACTCTCCCGCTTTTGGTGGGGGGGTCCCGCTAATTGGGTCCCCCCCCCCCCGCCCTCCCGGCAGAGTTGGCATTCCTCCCGCCGCCAGCAGGCAGCGGGGGTTCTTTAAATTACCGTGGCGCAAGAGTAGCGCTGGTGCGCTACTCTGGCGCCGCCGGGCCGGTCCTACAGGCGGGTGAAGCGGCCACAGCGGCCATTTCACCCGCCTGGAGTCTCGCTGTGCAGGGAGGAGGCAGGAGGGATCGCCCCCTCCTCCCTCTGTATGTACCCGGCTGGTGTGCGCCGTACATACAGGTCAGCGGCGCAGGGGGAGTGACGCGCCTCTGCACTCACTTCCCCTGCGTCACTGAGGAGATCGGAGATGTCCGGAGCTGCAGGAGCCTGGTGAGGTAAGTGGATTTTATTATTTTATTTGTATTAGCTACATGGGGGGCTCTACCTGGCTACTAAAGGGGGGCAACTACCTACCTGGCTTCTAAAGGGGGCAACTACCTACCTGGCTACTAAAGGGGGCACTACCTACCTGGCTATTAAAGGGGGGCACTACCTACCTGGCTATTAAAGGGGGCAACTACCTACCTGGCTTCCAAAGGGGGCAACTACCTACCTGGCTTCTAAAGGGGGCAGTACCCATACATGCCAAATCTCCCGTTTTTGGCGGGGGGGTCCCGCTATTTGGGGCCCCCCCCCGCCCTCCGGGAGTTGGCATTCCTCCCGCTGCCTGCAGGCTGCGGGGGTTCTTTACATTACCGCGGCACAAGAGTAGCGCTGGAGCGCTACTCTTGCGCCGCCGGGCCGCTCCTACAGGCGGGTGAAGCGGCCGCTGCGTCCGCTCACCCGCCCGTGCGTGTCACTGTGCAGGGAGGAGGCATAGGATCGCTCCCTCCCCCCCTTTCCCCCCTTATGTATGCCCTGGGGCCTTAACATAAGATCAGCGTGCCAGGGAATGACGCGCGGCTGCTCTCACCACTCGTCGTGGGGGAATCCGAGGGCCGCGCAGATCGGGAAGGTTTTATTTTTTTATTTTATTTGCTTCCATCTACCGCAAACAAAAAGGGCCTTACTGTACATGGGGGACTACCTGGCTAAAATAAGGGGGCTCCCCTGCTACATGGGGCATACGGGCTACAAGGGGCCTACTGCTACAATAAGGGGCCTCTACTGTACTGGGAGCACTACTGCTTAAAAGGGGTTACGGCAACAGAGGGCCTCCTGACAAATAAGGGGGCCAACTCCCCGGGCTACAAGGGGTGTCTACCTGAACAAAAGGGCAACTACGACACAATAAGGGGCACTACCTGCTAACAATAAGGGGGGCACTCCCTGGCTACAAGGGGGGTCTACCTTGGCTACAATGGGGGTTAACCTGGCAACAGAGGGGGCACTACCTGGCAACAAGGGGCATACCTGGGCTAACAAGGGGGCACTACCTGCTAACAAGGGGGTTACGGGCAACAATGGGGTTACGGGCAACAAGGGGGGCACTACCTCAACAATGGGGGCACAAACGGGAAACAAGGGGAAATCCCGGGAAAACAAGGGGGCCCTCCCGGGCTAACAAAGGGGGCATCTACCGGGCTAAAAAGGGGGGGCACTCCCGGTAAAAATTTTGGCTCTCCGGGCTAAAAGGGGGGTTATTCCGCCGTAAGGGGCACTAGGGTTATGGGGGGCTCTACCTGGTTTAAAGGGGCATTACCTGGTTTTTTCCAACCGTTTGCATTAGGGGAGGGGTGTCTTTTAAGGGGGCGTGCATACCGACAAGAGGGGGTCCATGAAATACCCCCCGGGGCGCGCAGCGCCCCCTTTACTGAAATCCCCTGCTTTTTTTTTCAAAATTGGAAAAATATGGCAATCCATAACAGCCCTCCACACATTGTCCCCCAAAAACTATGCCCCCACCCCACCCATAGCATTTTCTGACACCAAGCCTCCCCATAACATGAAACCCAAAAGCCATAACAACCAATCAGACCCCGAAACCAATCAAGCCCATAGCAACCAATCAGAGCCTAAAAACCTCAGACCCCACAGCAACCAATCAAACCCTTAACAACCAATCAGACCCCAATAAAACCTCAAGCCCTAACAACCAATCAGACCCCAAACAACCCAACAGGCTCATAGCAACCAACAGAGCCCATAAAACCCAAATCAAGCCTAGAAACCCAAATCAGGGGCCAAAGCAAAATCAGATTCCCCCTCTCTTCCATATAGTCTCTGGAAAAATGAAAGGGGGCGCTTGATTGGTTGTATGGTTATGATTGGTTGCATGGTTTGTTTGGGTTCTAGGGCAAAAAAGGGGTTTTTAGCCCTAGCTTTTTTAACAGTCCCTAGTGTCTGAATAAGGTTGTGCGTTTAGAAAGTATATAAAGAAATCTAAAAAATTTTAAAAAAAAAATTTTTAAAAGGGGGAGTTTATTGGAAAATTGCATTGATCTCAGGGTAGTTTACACCTTATTGGATGCATATGTATGCCCACAAAGCGGGGTGTTTTTAAGGGGGAATTTCCCAAAACATGGGAGGGTGGGGGGAAAATACTATTACGTAATTGTGGCCCATTTCTCCTCTTATAAAGCAGAAATACACAGCAAAATTCACGCTGCAATTACTCTTCAAACTAAGCTTCATTTTAAGGTTTATTTAAAAATAAAAAAAAAGGGGGGTAAAAGGGTTATTCAGGGGGGGTTTTGGCAGACAGCATTAACGCGCTTTACAAAGGGGGGTTTTCCCCGAACTGGTACCTGTGCGGCGCAGGGGAGTTGTTTAAAACTCCTTTTCCAAAGTATATTATATATATATATATTATAATTTTTATATTAATTTATAATTTTTTAAATAAAAAAAAGTCCCCCACTCCAAAAAGCTTCAAACAATAAAAGGGAAATTTTTTCCTCCATGTCAAAAGACGACGTTTAGCTCCTCAAAGCCCTTTGTCAGGCTTGACCAAAGGCTCTTGAGGAGCTGAAACGGCGTTTTTGAGCATTGGAGGGAATAAATTACCTTATTGCTTGAACCATTTTGAGTGCAGTGGCTTTTTTTACTTTTGTATTTTGGAATTCTTGTACAGAAGCTTTTGTGCTGGGACCCTCCTTTCTAATCTTTCAAGTAGTTCTTTGAGTGCTGCATATTTTCATTTTTTTATATATATATATATATATATGTCATACATGCCAACTCTCCCGTTTTGGGCGGGGGGGTCCCGCTATTGGGGGTCCCCTCCCGCCCTCCCGGGGGAGTTGGCATTCCTCCCGCCGCCAGCAGGCGGTGGGGGCTCTTTAAAGGGCCGCGGCAACAGAGTAGCGCTAGTGCGCTACTCTGGCGCCGCCGGGCCGCTCCTACAGGCAGGTGAAGCGGCCGCGCCCGGAGTCTCGCTGTGCAGGGAGGAGGCAGGAGGGATCGCTCCCTCCTCCCCCTGTATGTGCGGCGCCGGTGTTGCGCCGTACATACAGGTCAGCGGCGCAGGGAATGACGCGCGGCGCAGGGAAGTGACCGCGGCTGCTCTCACTTCCCCCTGCCCGCTGAGGAGATCGTCCGTAGCGGCCGTGCTGCAGGAGCCTGGTGAGGTAAGTGGATTTTATTATTTTATTTTTAATAGCTATATGGGGGCTCTGCCTGGCAACAATGGGGGCACTACCTGGGAACAATGGAGGCACTACCTGGCAACAGAGGGGAAAATCTACCTGGCAACAGAGGGGCACTACCTGGCAACAGAGGGGGGCTCTACCTGGCAACAGAGGGGGCACTACCTGGCAACAGAGGGGGCATCTACCTGGCAACAGAGGGGGCACTACCTGGCAACAAAGGGGGCACTAAACCCGGCAACAGAGGGGAAAAAACATCTACCTGGCAACAGAGGGGGCACTACCTGGCAACATAGGGGGGCATCTACTGGCAACAGCGGGGGCACTACCTGGCAACAATGGGGGCACTACCTGGCAACAGAGGGGGCAACTACCTGGCAACAGAGGGGGGCACTACCTGGCAACAGAGGGGGGCACTACCTGGCAACACAGGGGGCACTAACAGGCAAACAATGGGGGCACTACCTGGCAACAATGGGGGCACCTACCTGGCTAACAAAGGGGTGGCACCTACCTGGCTACAGAGGGCATCTACTTGGCTACAAGGGGGCATCTACCTGCCTGTAAGGGGCACTACCTGCTTATGGGGGGTTACTACCTGGCTATAAGGGCATCCACCTATCTTTCTTCCAAAGCCGTTATGCAGTTAGGTGGAGTGGGTGTGGCTTTTTGAAGGGGCGTGGCATACTGGAAAGATGGGCGTGTCGCCCACTAGAATCTCCTGCTTTTTCATTTTCAAAAGTTGGCAACTATGATATATGTGTGTGTGTGTGTGTGTACATATGTGTATATATATATATATGTATACACGGACAGTTTGATATAAAAGGGCGTGGGAGGAGACCCGTTTGTTTTACTTAGACCAGTAACGTGCGCATGCTGAAGAAAAAGCAGCAGTTTGAATAAAAAGATATGCTATTTGTCAAAGATATGCGCCAAATATATGCTATGCAAAGCATACCCCACGCCTGGTTCATGCACACTGTCACATTGGGCACTCCTCTATATTGATTTGGAACTGGCGAGTCTGAACCAAGTTTCATACATGTCGCCCTAAACGCAGAACAAATTAGTAGAATAATCATGGAACGCATTAACCCCCAAGTCATTCAACTCTTCTACATAAGACACCAGTGGCAATGGCTGACATCACAGCCCGCACATGATGTCACTATGGGTGCGGAATGTCCGAGGTTCTACACCTGAGCCATCTTGTGTCCTTTGAGTTTCAGGATGACAAGTCCAGATATACAATTGTAAAAAAGAAGTCCGGCAACAGCGCACACAATCCAAGGGCAGGAATAGAGCTATGAAATTATCCTTTTTTATTTAAATCTTTAAAAAAAACAGCACTAGCACAGGCTCCATAGTAGCAAAGAATCGCATTAACGCGTTTCGGCAATGTATGCCTTATTCGTAGTGTCCAGATATGTAGCTCTTTAAACATTATGTAGCTGAAGAGATATAGACCAAAACTGCACCTACCCCCCTCCAAAATCTTAGGAAAAATCCATGTGACCTTTAGGGCGCGACCCCACGGCACAGGACAAATAACGGCCGGTATTTGTCCTGTTTTGCACCCGTCCCCACGGCTGCGGGGGGAGGGGTTTTCTCCGCGGGGAGAGGAAACAGCCCCCCGGGGAAACCAGAGGGAAAATGGTGCTTCTAGTTTTGCCGCCGCCCGCCCGGGGGGGGCCCCGGGGGCCCGACGGAAAAAACCCTGCAGTGGGACATCCCTTTTTACTGTGTAATATTACTAACCTAATGTTCCCTACTGTCACAGGGGGTTGTGTGAATTTTCCCAATTTGGGTGGGCCCGGACAACTGTCTAATGTTTGGGCTGGACCAAAATTTCCTCATATCTCTGTTTGGAGGGTAAGTGTGGCGCCCCCCTTTATTATTTACCAGGTCGCTCCCTTTATTGGTGCAGCAGTGTTGGTATTAGATCCTACAGCCCTTCGTCATAAGGTGGTGATTTCAGGTGTTGCAAATTTTTAAATGCAAGCAAATCTGATTTGGGTAAATTATGACCTCTCGGAAAAATGTATATTAATGACCCATAAAAAGATTGGGCAAGATTAATTACCGCCCTCAAAGCCCTTTCAACTTAACACATAGAGTTTATATGCTGTGTGCTGCTTTGTTTTTTCATATTACCCAATCCCCTGTATAGGGGGGCTCCCCCAAAAGGGCTCCCCAAGAGTTGGTAATTTTCCCCCTAGGGAGGTTTATGTCAGAAGTGAGAAAAAAAAATGAGTTTTGTTTTTTTTTTAGAGTGTATGGAAACTTCGGGGTTTTAACTGCATCCCAGTCCTTTTAAATAAAATAATTTAAAAAGGGTGGATGAGCCCGAACACCTGCTAAAAAAGTAATAACATATTTTTGTGGGACAGCCGCAGTGTAGCTAGAGATCAAAATTGGCCTTTTTTCACATATTTGTGGGACAGAATTGCTATATTCTGCACTATATACACTGGTGCAGCGTATATGGCTGAAAAGGGGCCAAACATAGTCACAAGTTGACAATGCTTGGTCGGTTTTAGCCTAAGGCTATATTGCAATGATACCACTTTTTTTTTTCCCTGGCTGTGGGTTGCTCTTTAAATAGTGGTGGTGCCAGGGAAAAGCATCATGAGCCGCTGCCCTGCCATCACTTGGTGCAGAGGGGATACATTGTAGCTTGGCTCTGAAGGAAAGCTGATTGATTTGCTGTTACCCAGCTTGGGTGCTGGTCAGGAGATCCCAACGTCAAGTTAAAGCTGACGGATACACACCCTTATCAGCTTTCTCCAAACGGCTGTTGCACAGATGTGACACGGGGGAGTGGCTAGTGCAAAAGCGGTTTCCAATACTCATGTAAAACGGGGTTGTGGCCCACTCAAACACCATAAGGCTGGAAGGCTGCAATTCAAAATCTCGCTAAAGGACACTTACAAAAGTTGTCAAGTATAATTATTTATCAGGTACAGCTCTGTCCTTGTAGTAGCGGCAATGTAGTGTAGTTGTAAGGAGCTGTAATACCAGGCACCACTACTGCACCTGTACTTATCATGACATCACGGAATACATGACATCATGGAACACCATGACATCAGCAGCAGCACATGACAGCACAGGGCACATTACATCACAACGGCAGGTGGGCATACAGTGCAACGGACATCACAGACAACCTCGTGATGTCACAATCTCTACAGAATGTATAAATATCCTAACCCGAACCATCTTGTATCAGTTGAGCCTGAAGAGCTTGAAGAGGACAAGTCACCTGCTGAAGCCTGGACCCCACATCATGAAGCTGTGAGGGATGAAACTCAGAGCCGGCTCTGCCTCATTGACACAAAGTGGATCATGGAAGAACAGAAATCAGAAGATGTCAACACAGGAAGGATAGAGGTCAGAACTGCCCCTCTGTGCCGGATTTTCCCGCCCCATCACATTTTGGATTTCAGGATCGGTGGATTTTGATGTGTCCATTTTATTTAGCTGTTGTGAGGAGTGCGATGTGTCTGTTGATAGGCCCATTCACATCATGTTTTTGGCCTTTGTCAATGGTCTCCTATGCTTTTGTGTTTATGACAGGAAGCATATAAACATGACCTACAGAACCCTAAGGCTGTATCTCTGCCTCGCCACAGTATATGTTGGGATATTTTTTCCAAGGTCTCCCAACGTACACCTCCAACAAAGCTAAAAATGTGATGTGACTGGGACCTTAGAAGCTCGTTTGGAGCGGTGAGAATGTGCGGTCAGGATGGTCGGCTCTATGTAGGCAGAATCTGCTGCAAAAGTGTCCGATCTCTCAAGAGGCCCTGAATGTGCTGTATGAATGTGGCTCTCAGGGAGCGCCGTTCTGTTTTGTGAATGTCGGCTAAAGAACGCATACATCCGCTGTAGAATGTCGACTGCAGGAAAGCATCTGCGCTCGGTCGTGAATGTGGCTCTCAGGGAGCGCTGAGAATCGTGTGGAGGAATGGGCTCTCAGGAGCGCTGCGACTGCTGTGGGAGAATGAGGCTCCCAGGGTGCAGCTGTGTCTGCTGAGAGGGAATGTTGGTTTGTCTGGAGCGCTAAACCTGCTGAACAGAGGGTCGACTCTTAGAGCGGCAAAGTGTCTGCGCTACGTTTCAATGTGTGCTCTCAGGAGCATTGAGCGCTAAATCTGTAGAAGCGCACCGTGTCTGCGCTACGTCTCCAATGTGAACTCTTCAGGAGCATTGTGCGCTAAATCTGCAAGGAGCGGCAACCGTGTTCTGCGCTACGTTACTATGTGAGCTCTCAGGGATGCATTGAGCGCATTAAATTCTGCCGTAGAATGCTGGCTCTCAGGAGCGCATGTGGCCTGCTGTTTGAATGTTGGCTCTCAGGAGCGCTGCGACTGCATGGAATGTGGCTCTCAGGAACACTGGAGGTGTTATAAAAATGTCGACACTCAGGAAGGAGCACTGCATCTGCGCTACATTAAAATTTGAGCCGTGTGTGGTTTGTGTTAGATTGTCTATATGTTTGTACGTTCTTATATGTATAATGTATACAGCAATAAGCAGCAGACACCCATAATCCAGGGAGATATCGATCGCCATTCGTGGGGTCCAGGAAGGAATTTTTTTTCCCCCCTAAGTGATAAATTCGGGGGGTTTCTTCGCCTTCCTTGGATCTTTTGGGTCCGGGGATCTTAATTCAGGACAGTGGTGGAGCGGCCGCTGGATGGTCACAGGTTTGGTTGGTCTCCACCTGCCTGAGATGAGAGTCACTGTGATCACTTTAATCTAGTAAAGTCCAGTTATTCTTTCTTACCATGTTGCTTATTGCCAATCCAATAAAAAAAAAAAGAGAAAAAAAAAAAAAATTTCAATAAAAAAAGAGAATTAGAAATATTTATTGTGTGCTGTGTGGTTTTCTTTGTCTTGATTTCTCTTTCCTTGATTATCATGATCAGAGTGATCGCTGCCGCTCAATGCTCCAGAGCTAGAGCGAGACTCGGCTGTTACATCACAGGTGTTATATGGGGGGAGGTTACATCACAGGTGTTATATGGGGGAGGTTACATCATAGGTGTTATATGGGGGAGGTTACATCACAGGTGTTATATGGGGGGAGGTTACATCACAGGTGTTATATGGGGGAGGTTACATCACAGGTGTTATATGGGGGAGGTTACATCACAGGTGTTATATGGGGGAGGTTACATAACGGGTGTTATATGGGGGAGGTTACATCACAGGTGTTATATGGGGGAAGTTACATCACAGGTGTTATATGGGGGGAAGTTACATCACAGGTGTTATATGGGAGGAAGTTACATCACAGGTGTTATATGGGGGAAGTTACATCACAGGTGTTATATGGGGGAAGTTACATCACAGGTGTTATATGGGGAGGTTACATCACAGGTGTTATATGGGGGGAGGTTACATCACAGGTGTTATATGGGGGAGGTTACATCACAGGTGTTATATGGGGGAGGTTACATCACAGGTGTTATATGGGGGAGGTTACATCACAGGTGTTATATGGGGGAGGTTACATCATAGGTGTTATATGGGGGAGGGTACATCATAGGTGTTATATGGGGGAGGTTACATCACAGGTTATTATGGGGGAGGTTACATCACAGGTGTTACATGGGGGAGGTTACTCGCAGGTTTATATGGGGGCGGTTACATCACAGGGTTTATGGGGAGGTTACATCAAAGGTTTAAGTTACAATCACAGGTTTTATTTGGGGGAGGTTACATCACAGGTGTTATATGGGGGGAGGTTACATCAAAGGTGTTATATGGGGGAGGTCACATCACCATGGTCGTATTATATGGGGGGATGGTTACCATCAAGGTGTTAGTACATCTCAAGGTGTTATATGGGGGAAGTTACATCAAAAGTGTTATATGTGGAGGTTACATCACAGGTGTTATATGGGGGAGGTTACATCACAGGTGTAGTTACATCACAGGTGTTATATGGGGGAGGTTACATCACAGGTGTTATATGGGGGAGGTTACATCACAGGTGTTATATGGGGGAGGTTACATCACAGGTGTTATATGGGGGAGGTTACATCACAGGTGTTATATGGGGGAGGTTACATCACAGGTGTTATATGGGGGAGGTTACATCACGGGTGTTATATGGGGGAGGTTACATCACAGGTGTTATATGGGGGGAGGTTCATCCAAGGTGTTACTTGTGGGGAGGTAACATCACAGGTGTTACATGGGGGAAGTTACATCGCAAGTGTTGTAGGGGGGAGGTTACATTACAGGTGTAGTTACATCATCTGTGTTATATGGGGGGAAGTTACATCATAGGTTTTATGGGGGGATTTTACATCATAGGTGTCATAGGATATGAAAAAAGGGGTGTGTCAATACAAAATTCGTGTCATTCACAGGGGCGCGTCAAGTAGGGGAGATTTCGGCACCTAAAATACGCCATTTGTACACCCCTGCTATGCTATTAGGTTGACCCCTTGCTATACTATTAGGCTACTATTAGGCTGCCCCCTTGCTATACTATTAGGCTACTATTAGGCTGCTCCCCTGCTATACTATTAGGCTGCCCCTTGCAATGCTATTAGGCTGTCCCCCTGCCATACTATTAGGCTGCCCCTTGAAATGCTATTAGGCTGCCCCCTGCTATACTATTTGACTGCCTCTCCGCTATGCTATTAGGTTGCCCCTCTGCTATGCTATTAGGCTGCCCCCCTGTTATGCTATTAGGCTGTCCCCTTACTATTAGGCTACCCCCCTGCTATACTATTAGGCTGCCCCTCTGCTATACTATTAGGCTGCCCCTCTGCTATACTATTAGGCTGCCCCTTTGCTCTGCTATTAGGCTTCCCTCCTACTATTAGTCTGCCCCTTTGCTATGCTATTAGGCTGGTCCCCTGCTATGTTATTAGGCTGCCCCTCTGCTATACTATTAGGGCTGACACCTGCCAATACTATTTGCTGCCATTGCTATACTATCTAGGCTGGTACCCTGCTATGCTCTATTAGGCTGCTCCCTGCTATACTATTAGGCTGCTCCCATGCTATACGTTTGGCTGCTAACATGCTTATAAGATTAGGATGCTCCTTTGCTAATGCTATTAGCTTCCCTCTACTATTTAGTGGCTGCCCCCTTTGCTATATATTAGGGATGCCCTCTGCTATGCTATTAGGCTGACCCTTGATATGTTACTTAGGTGCCCCCCCCATTGCTCTACTTTTAGGATGCCCTCCTTGCCTATTGCTACTTTGGCTGCTCCCCTGCTATGCTGTTAGGCTGCCCCGTGCCTATGCTATTTGGCTGCCCCCCTGCCTGGTGTTTTAGGGGCTGCCCCCCTGCCTAGCCTCATTAGGCTGCCCCCCAGCTATGCCATTCTTTAGGGATGCCCCCAATGCTATGCATTAGGTGCTCCATTTGCTTTGCTTTTAGGCTGCCCCTTGCTATGCTATTAGGCTGCCCCCTGGCTTTGCTATTTGCCTGCCCCCTTGCTTTGCTATTAGCTGCCCCACTTGCTATGTATTAGGCTGCCCCTTGCTATACTATTAGGCTGCCCCCCTGCTATGCTATTAGGCTGCTCCCCTGCTATGCTATTAGCCTGCTCCCCTGCTATACTTTTAGGCTGCTCCCCTGCTATACTATTAGGCTGCCCCCTGCTGTATACTATTAGGCTGCTCCCCTGCTATACTATTAGGCTGCTCCCTTGCTATGCTATTAGGCTGCCCCTTGCTATGCTATTAGGCTGCCCCCCCTGCTATACTATTTGGCTGCTCCCGTGCTATGCTATTAGTGCTCCTTGCTATGCCTTTTAGGATTCCCCCCTGCTATTCTCTTAGGCTGGCCCCCTGCTATGCGATTAGGCTGCCCCCTTACTATGCTATTAGGCTCCCCCTGCTATATATTTTGGCTGCCCCCCTGCTATACTATTAGGCTGCCCCTTTGCTATGCTATTCGGCTGCCCCCCTTGATATGCTATTGGGGCTGCCCCTTGATATACTAAAGGCTGCCCCCCTGCATACTATTGGGTTTTTCCCCCTATTTTAGGCTGCCCCCCCTGCTAGCTATTAGGCTCCCCCCCCTTGCTATGCTATTAGGCTGCCCCCTTCCTATGCTATTAGGCCATCCATGCCAACTCTCCCGCTTTTGGCGGGGGGGTCCCGCTAATGGGGGTCCCCGTCCCCCCGTCCTCCCCAGATTTGGGCATTTCTCCCCCGCCAGCAGCAGCGGGGGGGACCACGGCGCAAGAGTAGCGCTGGAGTGCAGCTACTCCCTGCACGCCGGGCCGCTCTACAGGCGGTGAAGCTGCCCGCAGCGGCACAGACAGTCCAGCATTACAGGAGGAGGCAGGAGGGATCGTTCCCCCCTCCTTCTCCCCCTGTATGCTACGCGCGCGGTGCGCGCTGTACAATACAGGTCAGTGTCCGCAGGGGAAGTGACGCGCGCAGCGAGGTCACTCCCCCTGCGACGCAGAGACTACTCAGTCGGCCAGAGATGTCTGGAGCTGCATTAGCCTGGTGAGGTGAGTGACTTTTATTATTTTATTGTTTCTTTATTAGTTAAGGGGGGCCACTACCTGCTACAATTGGGGGGGGTCCTACCTGGCAACAATAGGGGGCACTACTTGGCTACAACTGGGGGTCTACTGTAGCAACAGAGGGGGCACTACTGCTACAATGGGGGGTCTACCTGGCTACAATATGAGGGGGGGTCCTACCTGGCAACAGAAGGGGGCACTACCTGGCTACAATGTGGGCTCTACCTGGCAACAGGGGGGGGCACAACATGGCTACAATGGGGGAGATCTACCTGCAACAGAGGGGGCACTACCTGGCTACATATTATGGGGGGGGGTCTACTGGCAACAGAGGGGCACTACTGGCTACAAGTGGGGCACAACCTGGCTAACAGAGGGGACAACTACCTGGCTACAATGGGGGGTCTACCTGGCAACAGAGGGGCACTACCTTGCTACAATGAGCACTAACCTGGCTAACAAAGGGGGCATCTACCTGCAACAAAGGGGGCATCTACCTGGCGAACACGAGGGGCACTACCCTGGCTACAATGGGGGGTCCTACCGTGGCAACAGAGGGGGTACTACCTGCGACCGACTCTAAACGACAAATCCGACACATATTCACACACACACGCTGACCAAACCCCACAACCAGCAAGGCCCGAAAGAGAACACACGACACAGCGTGGGGGGCCTACCCTCTGCGCCAACCATCCTATGTACCGTGGGCTCGCCCGCTCTCCAACTACCTATTACTGCAAACGCACCCCGTCCACAGAGCCGCCCAACACCGCCCCATCTAGAATGACCTCCACAATCACACACACCACTCTTAGGAATGCACACTCTCTACAACCACATCGCATTGCACACTACTCTCATGGGCTCTAACTCGCAACCACGCAATAACTCTACTCTCACAATATGCGAACAACTAAGACCAAGCCTTGAAGTCACATATCCTCCCACCAAACTGAACCTCTCATAAACTATCACTCTATATCCGCTAGAGTAATACAATACATTATTAGATCTATACCCACACAACAACTCCTCATCAACAGCCATTCTCAGCGTGCACTTGCACAGCATGGAACGCGCCAAATATCAGAGCAGCTAGCGAGAGCGCGACGAAAACTCTACTACAACACCCAAATAACTAGCTGGCACTTAATACTCCTACACTTCTTTTAACTTACATAAGAGTGAGGGCTACAATGGGGGGTGGTCTAAAGGCATCAAGAGGGGCATCTATAATGGCTAACATAGGGGATTATTAAATACTATTATGGGGGATTCAATGTAAGTGGCTTAAGAGGGGGATAGAAATGGGATAATGTGTGGATAGTACTAGGCTAAACTGCTTCTCTATTAGGGGACAAACTCCTCGTACTAATGGATATAATGGGGGGAATTATTAATGATCATTCTATGTTAAGGGGAATATAAATGGAAACAAAGGGGGAAGATAACTGGAAACTAAGACGGAGGAATATACAGGGTCTACAATGGGGAGAATATAAATGGATAAAAGGGGATATAAATGGAATTAAACATGTGGGGTGATTAAAAGGATTTTTGGGTGGTGGTGGAGATTTTTTGTGGATATTATGGATTAAGAGGGGAATATAAATGGATTAAGGAGGGGACATCCTACCTGGCTTACAGAGGGGGCATCTACCTGGCTACAGAGGGGGCATCTACCTGCCTGTAAGGGCACTACCTGGTTATGGGGCTAATACCTGGCTACAGAGGGGACTCTACCTGTCCTACATAGGGGGCATCTACCGGCTTACAGAGGGGACATCTACCTGTCTACAAGGGGGGCATCGTACCTGGCTACAGAGGGGGCATCTACTTGGCTACAAGGGCATCCACCTGCCTGTAAGGGGCCTACCTGGTTTATGGGTGGCTACTACCTGGCTATAAGGGCATCTACCTGCTTTCTTCCAAAGCGTTATGCAGTTAGGTTAAGTGGGTGTGGCATTTTGAAGGGCAGGCACACGACAAAGGGGCGTGTCCCATGCAAATTTTTTGCCGCGCTATGCGCGCCACCCTCTGCGATCTCCAGCATTTTCAATTTCAAAAGTTGGCAACTATGCCTTAGGGGCATGCAGAGACCCATGTGGTAAAGTTTACAATGGGGCTCCTTAAAGGGGTTGCTGCTTTTTTTGTTAAAGATCTTGCAAAAACAAGTCACTTTGCAATATGTGTCCATTAATAGTGTCCTACCTATTCCTAGATATCCCCTCTTGTATGAGCGGCATCAGCTCCTCAGGTCGCTATAGCTACAGACCTGACGACCAAAGGTTGACGTTCTTCTCTTCTGCAGAGGTTCCTCAGCTCAGGATGGACTGGGCAGTGGCATCAACAAGCATCTATCATGACTTTTATACTGGGACCCTAAACTATATGTTATTCTGGTGCCCTAGGCAAATAAGGCATGTGGCGCCTCCAGGGCCGCCGATAGGGCAGTACAACTAGTGCTGCTTTACCGGGCCCGGAAGGTTTGTGAAGCCAGGGGGGGCCCGCAGCCGCCGCCAGGCTCCGCCCCCTTGCTTCACAGCGGCTCCCTCGTAATTGTATGCCGCACAGTCAGTCAGGGAGAAGGCAGGAGCAGGGGCGTAGCTACAGGGGGTGCAGAGGTAGCAACCGCTACCGGGCCCTGCAGCCTGAGGGGGCCCAAAAGCCCTCAGCCACCTAGGGGGTTACCATTATTTTTAAATGGCGCATGGTAGCTGGGGGGCCATTTTACTTTTTGCACCTGGGCCCAGGAGCTTCAAGTTATGCCTCTGGGCAGGAGGGATCGTTCCCCTCCTCCCTGTCTCCCCTGTATGTACAGCGCCGTGGCGCTGGTACATACACCTCAGTGTCGCAGGGAAGTGACCACGCGCTGCACTCACTCCCCTGCGTGACGCTGAGGAGATCATCCGGAGCTGGAGGTTTGCCTGGGAGCCTGGTGAGGGTGAGTAGTTTTTATAATTTTTTTTTTATTAGCGTACTGGGGCATGCCTGCAACTGGTCAATACCTGCGTACTGGGGGCGATGCCAGGCTACTGGGTCAAATACCTGGCTACTGGGGGCGATGCCTGGCTACTGGGAACGATGCTGACTACTGGGGACGAATGCCGACTACTGGGGCGATGCCTGCTATTGGGACGATGCCTGACTACTGGGGCAATACCTGGCTACTGGGGGCGATGCCTGGCTCCCGGGGCCATACCGGGCTACTTGGGGCGAGGCCTGGCTACGGGGGCAATACCTGGCTACTGGGGGCGATGCCTGGCTACTGGGGCAATACCTGGCTACTGGGGGCGATGCCGGGCTACTGGGGCGATGCCTGGCTACTGGGGGTGATACCTGGCTACTGGAGTGAGCCTGGCTACTGGGGCGATACTTGGCTACTGGGGTGATACCTGCTACTGGGCAATACCTGGCTACGGGGGCGAAGACTGGGTAATGGGGGCGATGCCTGGCTACTGGGGCGATGCCTGGCTACTGGGGCGATACCTGGCTACTGGGGGCGATACATGGCTACTGGGGACAATACCTGGCTACTGGGGACAATGCCTGGCTACAAGGGGGCAATACCTGGCTACTACCTGGCTACAAAGGGGGCACTACCTGGCTACTATAGGGGGCACTACCTGGCTACTATAGGGGGCTACTACCTGGCTACTATAGGGGGCTACTGCCTGGCTATTAGGGGTCACTGCCTGGCTATTAGGGGTCACTACCTGACTATTAAGGGGCACTACCTGACTATAAGGGGCATCACCTGGCTATTAGGGGGCTACTACCTGGCTATAAGGGCACTACCTGGCTAGAGGGGCATCTACCTGGCTTTCTTCCAGAGCTGTTATGTATTTAAGTGGAGTGGGTGTGGCTTTTCTAAGGGGCATGGCACACCAACAAGATGGGCGTGGTCATGCAAATTTTTCACCGTGGCGCGCTAAGCGTGCCGCCCTCTTCAATCTCCTGCTTTTCGACTTTCAAAAGTTGGCAACTATGACTTGCCTACATGGGGCCCTAACATTAAAGGAGGGGGCCCTATCCTACAAAGGAGGCCCTATCCTAAAGAGGGGGCCTCTATGCTACAGAGGGGGCCTCTATCCTAAAGAGGGGGCCTATGCTACAGAGGGGGCCCTATCCTACAGAGGGGGCCCTATGCTACAGGGGGAGCCTCTATCCTACAGAGGGGCCTGTATCTTACAGAGGGGGCCCTATCCTACAGAGGGGGCCCCTATCCTACAGAGGGGGCCCCTTTCTTACAGAGGGGGCCCCTTTCTTACAGAGGGGAGCCCTATCCTACAGAGGGTGCCCCTATCCTACAGAGGGGGCCCTATTCTTCAGAGGGGGCCCTATGCTACAGAGGGGGCCCTATGCTACAGAGGGGGCCTCTATCCTACAGAGGGGACCCTATGCTACAGAGGGGGCTTCTATCCTACAGAGGGGGCCCTATCCTACAGAGGGGGCCCTATCATACAGAGGGGGCCTCTATCCTACAGAGGGGGCCTGAACACTAAAGGAGGGGGTTATATCCTACAGAGGGGGCTCTTAACAACTAAGGAGTCCCTAAGGTACAAAGGGGCCCTAGCCTACAGGGGGTCCTAAACTACCTGCAGGGGCCCTAAACTACAGAAGGGGCTACCTACAGGGGGTCCTAAGCTACAGCGCGGGCCTCAAGCTACCTAACTACTGACATGGGAACCCCAAGCTACCTAGCTACCGACAGCAGACTCCAAGCTACCTAGCTACTCACAGGGGGCCCAAAACTTATGTAGCTAGTCATAGGAGATCCTAAGCTACCTAGCTACCGCCCGGGGGCCCAAATGTACCTACTTACTGACAGGGGGGCTCCTAATCTACTTGCCTACGTACTGGGGGGCATAGTTACCAGGGGGCTATTATTACCAGTTGGGCCACTATGGATGAAGAGTTTGTACATGAGGGGGACACACAGCTGGGAAAATGCTAAAAAAGTGAGGGAGTCTCAGGTGTTTGTGTAGTAAATTCTGCAGGGACGAGTGGTGGACGAAGGAATCCATGGTGGTCTCGACCGAACAGAGAAGAAAAGGGAAAGTGAACGGCTCATCAGACAAAACGTCACCTGTGAGGCCCTAAATGTAAGTAAACTATTTGCAAAGCATCTGTGCACCTGGTATCTACCACTATAGGGTCACTGTATGGAGGAAGTATTGGTTTTGGTGTAATGGTTTATATTTAGTGATAATGTGGTGGTATTATTAGGTGCTTGTATATTGTTGTTGTTTAGTGATATTGGTCTTAGTATTGGTATGCTGATTTGGTCAGTAACATTATGGTGGTGTTAGTCAGTATATGGTTTGCTGTTTAGCGGTATTATTTGGTCTTTGTATTTTGGTGTTTGGCAATATTGGTCTGGATATTTTGGTTTGGTCAGCAACATAGTGGTGACACGTGGTGATCATGTGGTGGTATTTGCTGGCCCTTGTATATGTATTAACCCACAAAATACAGATAAACTGTACATTATAAAATCCAAAAACAATGGCGCAATTGCATTTTTTTTCTTGTGACCACAAGAATTTTTTTTTCTTTCTGGGGTGGTGGTGGTTGTGGGGCAGTGGGATGCCGGAGGGTCCAGCCGGGAGTGGGGGGAGTGGTTCAGCTGGGGGGTGTGGAGCGATGGGTGGAGCTTGCATTGCAGAACGATTGGTTAGGGGCGGAGCTGGGTGTGCTGAGTGATGGGCGGGGCAACAGAGGGGGGGGGCAGACGTTCCAGTTGTATGGGGCCCCAAAATTTCTGATGACGGCCCTGGGCACCTCCACCCCCACCCCTCCCAATGTAAAATTCTACCCACTCCATACCTATTTGCACCCCCTTCCTGACTGGGATGAAATGGAGCCCTAGGCGGTCGCCTACCTTTACCTACCCGTCATCTCGGTCCTGGCGTGAACAAAGGTTGACTTTCTTCTCTTCTGCAGAGGTTCCTCAGCTCAGGATGAGCCGTGCAGTGGCATCAACCAGCATCTATCATGACTTTTAGACTGGGACCCCTAAACTATATGTACACGAATCTATCACTCTTAGACCATGTTCACATGGCTTAAAATGGGCCGTATTTCGGTCCGTAATTACGCGCCGGAGTGCGCAATTTATGGGCTGAAAACGTCCCAGTCATTACGGTAATCCACAGTTCTCATAGAGAACTATGGATTACGTCTCCTCTTCCTGCTCGGCGAATACGCCTAGGGGGGGAGATAAGTGACATGTGAATTACCAGCGGCGTATACGCGCCGCTGGTAATGCAAGTCTATGGGCCGCCGCCGGCCCCCAGCTCCCGCCCCGCCCCCGACCACACGGCGTAATTGCGGGGCGTAATTACGTCCCGCAGTTAAGCCGTGTGAACATAGCCTTAGAGTCTTGTCTCATGTCAAGGTGTCTTCTGATGTCTTACAAATGATAGTTACCCCCTAAGGGACTATAGAGCTTTTAAGAAGCGCTGGTTATTGTCAGCGTCTGCCTGGCCTACATATTACTGGGCACTTCTTCGTCTCCATGCCTAGGCCTCATGTTTTATTTAAGAAATGACAAACAGGCTCACAGTCTGAAGCGGGACACCTATGCCTCGCATTCCACAAGGAACGTAACTTGCTATTTAAACGTTAAAAAAAAAAATCAGCCTAATAATGTCCTGTCTAGACGGTCCTGCTGCACAGAAGTCTCTTTGTAACTTGGGGAAAGAATTAGCCCAGCTATTATGTGAGCTATAGTAAGTGGCGGCAAAGTGAAGAATCGACTCCCCGAGATAATGGATTCATTTTTTTCGCGTATGGTTTAGCTACAAGCTGCTGCTATATTATGGTACAATTTGCTTGTACAATTTTCTTTTACGAAATACATAAATGGACTAAATAAATCTGTCCAAACTTTGTGCCGAAACCGCCCAAAATTCTGAATTCTAACTTAATTTCTGAACATTCTATTTTGTTTCAAGAAAATTTTTAACGACAAAATTTCACATGGCAGCCCTCTATGTATACAGGGAACCCAGTAACCCTAAGGGTATGTTCACACGGGGTAATTTTGCCGCGTATTTGCGCTCTAATACGATTGAGATGCGCGCCGAAATTACGGTAATCCATAGTTTTCACAGAGAATTATGGATTACGCCTCCTCTCCCCGCTCGTACAATACAGCGCCTTAGGCTATGTTCACACGGCGTAATTGTGGGGCGTACAGTACGCCACGCAATTACGGCAGGTGTTTGGGAGTCGCGCTAATCAGTTCATACTCCCACGACGCGGGGGGCGGGGGGGCGCTAGCCCGCTGGCCCCATAGACTGTCATTACTCGCGGCACATATACGCCGCAAGTCAGGCTATTTTCACAAGGCTTAGTTTGGGATGGATTTCGTTTCGTATTTCGCGCCACACTGCACGAAATACGGCTGAAATCCGTCCCAGTCATTACGGTAATCCACAGTTCTCATAGAGAACTCTAGATTCCAACTCCTCTTACGGCGAGCGGCGAGAAAGTGACATGTCAATTATCACGGCGGGGTCGGCGAATGCCCCCCCTCCCCATCCCGCTGCACGGCACACGGCGTAATTGCGGGCGAAATCCGTCCCTGCAATTACGCCGACAATAAGCCGTGTGTACATAGCCTCACTGACATGTCACATCTCCCCGCGTGTATAATACACGTGTATATTTTGCGAGCAGGGAGAGGAGGCGTAATCCATAGTTCTCTATGAGAGCTATGAATTACCGTAATTGCGGCGCGCATCTCTCCCGTTTTAGAAGGTGTTGGATCCGATTTTGGATCCGTTTTTAGATATGGTGTTTGGATCCGTGTTTCGGACCCTAAATGAACCCAAACCCGCATCTAACAATGAGCAGTGTGCCTGCTTTCAATGTAAAACACACATTGGTGATGCATGTTTACATGTGTCTTTTTGATGCGTCTTTCGGATCCGTTCAAAGAACTGACGTCAATTCTTGATCTGAAAGACGCAGCGGACGTTCTATTTAAAACTATAGGGTGCGATCCTGCTGCAGCCAAAATGCATCCAAACAGGCAGCTGTGTGTTGAATGCATTTTGAATGCAATTTACGCAGCACTTTTGGATGCGTTTTTCGGATCCAGAGCGGATCCAACATGCTGTGTGAACATACCCTTAGGGTAGATTTCGACCTCACAAGTAATAGGATAATTTCACCCCAATCTGGATATTTCATACTTGAATCAAGTTAAAATAGTCCAGGATTGGAAAAAAAACATGGCTGCTTTCTTCTAAAAATAGGGCCACTCTTGTCTTTGGGTTGTATGCAGTAGTGAAACTCAGTTTAAAGAGGTTGTCTCACTACAAGGATTGCTTTTTATGTTAAAGATCTTGCAAAAAAACAAGTCACTTTGCAATATGCGTCCATTAACAGTGTCCTACCTATTCTGAGATTTCCCCTCCTGTATGGGCTGCATCAGCTCCTGTGGTCGCTATAGCTACAGACCTGTTTGATCTCTCCTGATAGGCTGCCAGTGCCTGTCGCTATAGCTACAGACCTGACTTCTAATGCAGCCTAGTGGAAGCCAGTAAACACGCCCCTGAATTCAAAGTGAAACCAAGAAAACAGGACTGAGGTGAGATGAATCAGTGTAGTGAGACGACCCCTTTAAGTCGCGTCAATACCAGACACAACCTAAGAACTGGTGTGGCGCTGTTTCTGGAAGTAAACAGACGGGTTCTGTTAGTTCTGAATGACCGCTTTAAACATAAATCACTACTTTTGTGGGAAGCTGACGTCCGAGGTTTCTTTGAAGCCGATTTAGCGCCTTGCAAAACTTAATCACCAACACATTTTATCCATTGGCCAACAAAATAGTGGCTCCTTGGGGTCAAGATGTTGAAGTAATTTCATGTTTGACCTCAATGAGCGAATATTTTGCACAAATTCACCCATCACCACTCAATTATGTTAAACCAAATCAATGGTATCAAGACCATAGATCTCAGCTTGTTATCCTATGTCAGTACAGCTTATGTTAAAATACCGGCGAAAATTCAATGGTATTTTAACATCACCGTACCACGGTTTTTGGTGGTACTGCAGTCTGTTTTTGGATTTGATTGTAAGGAGAAGGGCGGAGGGTCGATGGTGTACAAATCCGACAGTAGAAAATCCGTGCTGTGTAGACTACAGTACGGATTTTCTATTGCGGTCTATGGGGCACTGGTTACAGTCGGATTTTCTATTGAGGTCTATGGGGCACCGGTTACAGTCGGATTTTCTATTGCAGTCTATGGGGCACCGGTTACAGTCGGATTTTCTGTTGCGGTCTATGGGGCACCGGTTACAGTCGGATTTTCTACTGCAGTCTATGGGAAACTGGTTACAGTCGGATTTTCTATTGCAGTCTATGGGGCACTGGTCACAGTCGGATTTTCTACTGCAGTCTATGGGAAACTGGTCACAGTCGGATTTTCTATTGCAGTCTATGGGGCACTGGTTACAGTCGGATTTTCTATTGCGGTCTATGGGGCACTGGTTACAGTCGGATTTTCTATTGGGGTCTATGGGGCACTGGTTACAGTTGGATTTTCTATTGCGGTCTATGGGGCACTGGTTTTACAGTTGGATTTTCTATTGCGGTCTATGGGGTACTGGTTACAGTCGGATTTTCTATTGCGGTCTATGGGGCACTGGTTACCTTCGGATTTTCTATTACTTTATATGGGGCACTGGTTACAGTCGGATTTTCTATTTCTGTCTATGGGGCACTGGTTACAGTCGCATTTTCTATTGCAGTCTATGGGGCACTGGTTACAGTCAGATTTTCTATTGCGGTCTATGGGGTACTGGTTACAGTTGGATTTTCTATTGCGGTCTATAGGGCACTGGTTACAGTTGGATTTTCTATTGCAGTCTATGGGGCACTGGTTACAGTTGGATTTTCTATTGCAGTCTATGGGCACTGGGTACAGTTGGATTTTCCATTGCGGTCTATGGGGCACTGGTTACAGTTGGATTTTCTATTGTGGTCTATGGGGCACTGGTTACAGTTGGATTTTCTATTGCAGTCTATGGGGCACTGGTTACAGTCGGATTTTCTATTGAGGTCTATGGGGCACTGGTTACAGTCGGATTTTCGGCAGATTCAGTACTTAGAATCTGACGAAAATCCAACCAGACATAGCCTACGACTTTGTTGCGGTTCGACGTCTTTAGGAAACCTAATCTCTTAACCATAAAGAATCATCTCAATATCGAACTCTATTCTCTCCATTTCCAAGTTAAGATAACTCACTCATTGCCTCCCAGCCAGCCAGCCAGTATCGCTCTGCTCTGAACTGATGAGGGGCAAAACCACAAAACAGTTCTATGCAGATGGGTGATGCTGGCTTGGCTAACATTCCTTTTGCTTTCTAAAGACTCAGTGGGTCAAAGCAAATTGAGAATTTTTTACATCCAATAGAGGGCGCTTGAGCTTCTCACCTTCTTTCCCATAAAGCCTTGTGACAAGTTAAGATAAGGCAATGTAGGCGACACAGTACGGTAACATAATTTGGGGGGTTTCCTAAATTTAGCAAATTACCAGATAAAATAGGAGGATAGGAAGAACCCGGATAGATTCGGGAGCTCTCCTACCTCACTTTCTGGGTCCTGTTTGTAGAAGGCACCGTTCCGTTAGTTAGCTGCGTCTCGGCAGAGGTGTTGATGCTCAATTCCAGAAAGGTGATGTTGAGATCGAATGTAGTCATCTCCTCATTTTCCTCGTAATCGGCATACAGATTGTCCAGGTTGGGTTCCACTGAGTTGAGAGGTTCTCCAATGCTTCTGTTGAGGTGATGGAAAGTCTCCCTGGATCCTGAGGCTTTGCTGGAAAACTTCTTGGCAATGGCATTGCCTGGGAGGAACTCCTTAGAGTTAAATCTATGCGAGGAGTCTTGCTCTCCAGTGTCTGTGATATAAGTAGTCTTATTTGTGCTCAAATCTACAGAAGAAGGACAGAAAATTTTTATTTTTTTGGCAAATTGTAGACAAAATTCAACAAATTAAGAGCAGAGAAAAATAGCAATTTTTACCCTTAATCACTTTGCATTTTGCCCTCTTCTCGCACTCCATGGCTTCTCCTCTTTCATATACTTCATTCGTATGTTGCTCATTGACCGGGTTACCATTCTCCCCCGAATTTTGCCTCCCGAAAGTCGGAGTTTCCGCTCTTGTCCTTCCCTTTTGTACGCCAGTGTTGAGGCTTCTGTTTGGAGATGTAAAGTCCTCATCAAACTCTTTGCTTTCTTCACTTTCAGAGTCTGGGAAGGGGTAATAGATCGGCTGAGTGACCCGAGAGTGAGGCCTCCTGAGGAGGGTGTATTGGAAAGTGATTGAAGGATTTTTGCCATTTTGGTTCCATACCTGTAACAGTGATATAAGGGTTAATTCTGGTCCAATAAGCAGAAAACAAGCCGTAGTCAGTTCATCTGATAAATAGTAAGTGTGGTGCCCGGTGACTACCTTCATTATACTCAAGAATAGAAAAATGTACCAACTTTCATTACAAGTCCATTTGTTGAATATCCAAGAATAGAACCTTAATTCTGGTCCAAAACACATTTTAGCTTAACTATGACCATTATATTTAGGTCGTATGAGTCACCATAGAGACTTAGGTTCTGTTAATACTACAAGGGGGAAAAGGATTTAGGGTTACATAGTTACATAGTTTATAAGGCCGAAAAAAGACAGACATCCATCCAGTTCAGCCTATTGTACTAAAGTGTTGATCCAGAGGAAGGCAAAAACCCCCATGATATAGAAGCCAGTTGTCCTCATTTTAGGGAAAAAATTCCTTCCCAACTCCAGTCTAGCAATCAGAATAAATTCCTGGGTCAACGACCCTTTGTTCTTGTTGTGGATGGGAACAAAAATGTTATATTATGGATAGAACCTCAAAGCGGCTTAACATCCTAGTGGGGTCTCCAAAGCAATCAATTTGGCGCCCAACGTGGGGCTCCTTTGAGATTTCATCCATTTCACTCTCATGCAGAGGTGTAACTTGAAGCTCTTGGGCTCCAATGCAAAAAGTTAAATCGGCCTCAAAAGTATTATGTGCTAATTATAATACCGATATCTCCTTATGTGGCAGGAGGGCTTTTGGGCCCCCCTCAGGCAGCAGGGCCCAGTAGCGACTGCTACCTCTGCACCCCCCTATAGCTACGCTCCTGCTCTCATGGCAAAATAAGGCACCCTTCATATAGTCTTCTATCACACGATCCAACACATGAGAGTGGTAAAATATCTCCACCATGTTTTTGGACCTCTGTCTATTCCCTGAAAGCAACCCAATTTGCTACCTGTTAGTTGGCCCCATTTAGTATGATCAGTAACTTATACTCTATAGTGTTATATTTAAACAAAGACCTGGCTAAAGTTGTTCAAAGTTGGTGACATCATGACAGTATATGACTACAGAAAGTGATATAAGCAAACTATTAGATTTCAATAAGACGGAAAATTTCATGCCAACTTTTCCTTTCGGGCTAGACATGATCATCTATAGCTAAGTATAATCTAGTCTCCAAAACGTGTGAAGATTTTCTCCAGTTTGCCCAGAAAAAAACATCTTTAAATGGACTGTAATGACCGTGCTGGACGTCTTTTTAGTTGAAGGTTTATTATAAATAGCAATGGAATACGCATTTCGTGTGGAGACCACACTTCCTCAGTTCCATACACAATGTGCTAAACTCATGGGGTTAAATACAAAAAACTGCCAGGTCTGCACATTTTAAAAATTGTTTTTTTTTTGTTGTTTTTTTTTTTTGTTTGTTTTAAATAAAGTATTCTTATTTGTTTTTAAATAAATTCCCCTCTCCCCCCTTTATAATAATTCTTCTTGTAATACTTTTAAAATGATATGGTATTTCTATGTGGACATACAATTTGTAAATGTGATTTATACATAATTTATTTAATTTTTATTTAATTTTTATACTTTTACCTGATTGTTCCCTTAACCTTTGACCTCTGTTTTGACATGTGAAGACCTGGCTGTTTCTTGTATTTGACCCCATGAGTTTAGAACATTGTGTATGGAACTGAGGAAGTGTGGTCTCCACACAAAACGCGTATTCCATTGCTATTTATAATAAATCTTCAACTAAAAAGACGTCCAGCGCAGTCATTACAGTCCATTTAAAGAGGTTTTTTTTTTCTGGGCAAACTGGAGAAAATCTTCACACCTTTTGGATCGCTACTACCCTGACCCTGTGCATCGGGCGTATGGAGCAAAACGGACAGAAACTGCAGACGACCGTGATTCTTTGGTTCCAAATATTTGGATGCTTAAAAAAGTGTTGTGCCTTCCTTTGCACAACACTAGAAGGGAGCACTGTCTCGTTTTTGTTTTTTCTCTTGTATGATCTAGTCTCAAAATACATGACCATATAGGTAAAACTGTAGCAGCAAGAACCACAACCCGGGATGACGGGTAGTGAAAGGTAGGCGATCGCCTAGGGCGCCACTTCATCCTAAGTAGGAAGGGGGTTGCCAGGAGGTATGGAGTGTGCTGAATTTTCCACTGGGGGCACTATATGCCTTATTTGATTGGGGATCATCATACCTTGTCCCAGTCCTGCCCCCAGTTATCATGTTATGGGCCCAATAAGAATTTCAGTAGAACCAATTGTTCATAACCTAATGACTCCCATTTACAGTCACTGTCTCAACCTAGACCATATGCCGTCAAGTCTTGCTGCTTTATCCAGTGGTCGCCAGGACCAAAAAGAACTATATCAAACCACTGTTGGTTGATCAGATTGTTTCACGATCCCAAAAATTACCTCCCATATGGAACAATAGACTTGTCTGTGTCCATCTTCCGACCATTCAACCTGACAGCACAACACACATGTAGGACTTACCATGATGTTCAAGCCTTGGTTGGTTGGTCCTTGAGACACTATATATTCTATTCCAGTCTCATACACATCCATAGGTCTCCGATATTTAAAGACAGTGCCAGCAATGTTAAAATTTTTAGGGGTGTCAACCTTGAAGTTTCCATTAAAGTAATAATAACCTGATTCATCTGCAACAGCTTGAAACACAAAATTGTTTGAGGACACACAAAACATTGGCAGACATTCTATTGACACTATCAAAGATGGGACCACACGTTCTGTATCGGTGAATGGTACTGACCTAAGACGTCTGCAGATTTCTTGCGCTCAACAATCTGGATATCCCGAGCTCCAACAGGGATGTACGTTACTAGGGCGTAACCTAAGAGAAACAATATGTTATAAGAGGGTTGAGTGTATGGGAACTTGCTAGTTGGGTCTCAGGGTGGACTTGGTCACAGGAATGAGTTTTTTTTATAATGCGTCCAACCAATGTCATGTTGATGCACCATCACTCCAATGGAAACCAATGGAAATCTTGATCACTCAACTTTATCACTGGCTTTTACTGGAGCACAAAGAAGCAACGTGGGCAACTGCAGTTACCCAACCCTCTTTCTTTGGCCAACTCTTGGCACAAATTGACATCTTACCAGAGGTAAGCTCTTGGGCCCCAGTGCAAAATCTATGGTGGGGCCCTCATCTAACCATGTACCGCTTATAACACCAGTACTTTCCTATGTTATAGAGGACCCTTTGGGTCCTCACAGACTCCGAGGCCCGGTAGTGACTGCTACCTCTGCACCCCCTATAGCTACGCCCCTGCATCTTACTCTGGTGCCAATTGTCTCGCCATATCAGGCATGCTGGTGGTACTGCCAGTGTGTCAATGTGTCTTTTTTAGTGGGTTCTTTTTACTGCCTGGTCCACACTGATTTCCCCGTAAGGAGCAAAAATAAGCATCTAAGACTGGCTATGAGTAAGGTGAGGTCTACACTGCATAGGACAAAAAACTCGTCAAAAACCAAGACCTAAAAACTGCTTTGAACCTAAGTAATTTGGGCTTGTCCCCACGGCGTTTGATTTTACAGATGGTTTTTGGATTTGAAAACCGTCTATAAACCGACTGTAACCTTTTACATTGATTTAAATAGAAAATCCGTGCAGTAGTTGACACTGCACGGATTTTCCGCCGGACGGTTTTTGACACCGCCAGCATAATGAAAAACATGTTCATTCTTCTGCCCGGTTTTCGGGTGGAACATGAACATGTGGGTGCAAAGGGGGACGGCTTGAATCCGCAAACCACAGACAAAAGCCATCCCCATATGTGCAAAAAACGGCAAAATACTGGAAAATCCGACTGGTATTTTGTCAATGCTGTGTGAACGCACTTTTCAGTTTTTTGTCCAAAGCAGCTGGGTTTCTTTTTTGGGTGGTTTTCAGTTTTTTGTTGAGGTTTTTGGTTTGTTTGTTTTTACCCCGG